>JAVYIG010001948.1:0-285102 GCA_035222895.1 Strongylocentrotus droebachiensis
CCAGGGGGCTCACCTTCCAGAGGCAGTGACGTAACGAGCAAAAAACGTTTGGAAGGGGAGGGGACAGAAGAAAAATCTGCATCACCACCACCACCAATTGGCGTTTTGTGAGTTAAAACCTAATTATTCTCAAGTTGAATTAATAGAGTTCGTGTATCTTCAGGAGCTTACATGGGTAAAAAAAGTGGGGAACTATGGGTTTCGATTAATGAGGAATTTTGAGCTGTTCCCCAGGCGAGTATTCCATAGTTAAAATAAGGTAAGATTAGTGTAGAGTTCAAGGTAAACAAGACATGGATAGGAAATGTGATTTTAAGTTAGCCGATGGCACCTGTATTTCTCGATATAAGCTAGTATGCTAATTGCATAAATGAAAAGGTGGGTACATGGTACGGATGGATAGGTTGTGCAATTACAGCCCAATTGTTCTACCGAGGGGTCTAAAAATAATATGAGAACATGTGGCAAATAAAGGTAAATCTTGGGCGGGCAAAAATACTGAATTAAAACATTTTTCATTACACATCTAGCATTACATGAAATGATATATTCTTTTGGTATCGTACCCCAACCCCGACCCCTTCCCCCGGCCCCCTTCCTCCCCACCGAGAAGAAAGTTTTAAAATATATATGAGTCCATTTTCGCTAAAAGTGACCATTATGACAGCAACACAAATTGCGATGGCCCTTAGACGGTATTCGTAGACTAGAAACATATAATATAAAACGAAATCCTAAATTATGATGATGATGTGAATATAATGCTCCGTGATAAAAACAATAAATAACATATAAATAAATATAAAAACATAAATGAAAACTTGGGTGAATTCTAAATGAAAACAAACCTACACCATTAAACTTCAAGCTCACTCACACATGATAGTGTGACACTTTCAGGGCTACTTATTATTTCAAGTCCATATACAAGCTGCAACAGCTTCATTATTAAATGTAAGTTCTTCTAACGTAATTCATTGGTCTGGAAACAATTATTTGCCCATTGTTGTATATTGTATTACGTTTTCACTAACGATGAATTTACATTGTAACGCAATTTTCAGGTTTCCCAGGTTTATTTAGGACAATAGAAGATTGATATTGGTTAGTTGTTCGATAACATCACTCAGTTTGATTTGATTGGAGATATATCTCCTTAATGAAATAGTGTAAAGGCTATATAGTCTCAAACATACATACACCATTAAACTTCAAGCTCACTCACACATGATATATTGCGACACTTTCAGGGCTACTTATTATTGTAAGTCTAAACGGCAACAGCTTCATTATTAAATATAAGTTCTTCTCACTGAAATCATTGGTCTGGAAACAATTATTTGCCCATTGTTGTATACCATACAACATTTTCCTTAACGATGAATATACATTTTCACGAAAACCATACTTGTCATTTGTTACATTTGTATATGATACTAAAGAAAATCGTTAGCTTATCGATAGGATAATGTGAAGTACTTGTCAAATTAAAAAACATCATTACGTGCTATTATTAATCGGACTAGACATTTAAAATGTATGAAAGACGTATACACTTTTGCCAACAAGCAAGTTTTTTAACAAAGAATCCAGAAATTGAACAACATTGCATAGTTTAGTCAGGACAGAGTACAAGATGCTTTCAAGCAGGCGCGCCGGAAGCAGTTTGGGATTGGGGGGGGGGGGGGGCAAATATTCCAAGGGGCTCACCTTCCAGGGGCAGTGACGTAACGAGCAAAAACGTTTGGAAGAGGGGGGAGAAGAAAAATATGCATCACCACCACCACCAATTGGCGGACAAACCAGGGAGCAGAGCCCCCGGAAGCTCTGGCGTTTTGGGCATTTAATTACGGTCAGATGAGCATCCAGGGCACCGCCTTATGGCCCTTGGTGGGGTCCAGGGGTTAGAGCCCCCGGAAGCTTGTTTTTTTTAGGTATTTAATAACGGTCAGATGAGCATATAGGAGACCGCCTAGAGGGCCCTTAGTGGGGTCCGGGGGCGGAGCCCCCGATGCTCGGGAGTTTTAGGCATTTAATTACGGTCAGATGAGCATATTTTGATACCTCATTATTTTGTGACATAGACAGGTCACTTATTTTTTCTCTCTCTCTTTCTTTCTTTTTCTCTTTAACAATTTTTTTCAAAAAGTGAGGGGGGGGGGGGGCTCGAGCCCCCGAGCCCGGCAGTTCTGCAGACCCTGACATACAGGCTTATAAATAAGCATATTTTTCGCCCGACAGTAAATTTGGGGAATTTCTAATTTCCAACAAACTTACAAAAAAATTGAGAAAAATACGGGAAAATCATGTCATTTCAGCAACATTTGTAAATCACTGGTATCGAATAAAAATTAACCCCCCCCCCTATCAGTACGCCAGCGTTCAGGGGCTCATGAGCTTCTCACCCCTATAACAAAACACAGACACGCTTTCCCATTCTCTCACAATATGTCAACGATATGCGCGCGCTATTATAAAAACCTCCATTGATAAATATAGGTAGCATGCGCAATGTTTAGGAAATTTAATTCCTGTTAACTTTCCTTTTCTTTGAATAGAATTGTATAAGTCATTTAATTCAGGTTTTTATTATTGTTATGTTCTTTGGGGTTAAAAATACAAACCATCTTTACTCCTTTACTCCTTTTTTTTTTTGAGGGGGGGGGGCGTTTGGGGGGGCAAAAATGCGTTTTGCCCCCCCCCCCACTTTTTTGATTGGGGGGCAACTGCCCCCCCCCCCTGCCCCCCACTTCCGGCGCCTATGCATGGGCCCACGTAAGGGCCCTTAGTGGGGTCCAGAGGACGGAGCCCCTGTAAGCTCAGGGGATTTAGGCATTTAATTACGCCAAGATGAGCATATTTTGATCCATCATTATTTTGTGAAACTAGCAGGCCACTCGTTTTTTCTTCCTCTTTCTCTTTAACATACTTTTTCAAAAAGTTCAGGCCCTGACATAAAGGCTTCAAAATAAGCATATTTGTTGGTTGCCTGATTGTAATTTTTCCAACAAACGCATAAAAAAGGTATAATTATTAAAAAAAATGAGAATAAACCCCTGAAAATCATGTCATTTCAGGAACAATTGTAAATCACTGGTATCGAATTAGAAATAAACCACTTTGTATTTTTATTTGGGGAGCAACTGCCCCCCATCAGTGTTCAGGAGGGGCTCATGTCTTCTCACCCCTATAATAAAAAATACACACACGCTTTCCCATCCTCTCACAATAAATTTCCAGGATACATATGCGCGTATCGCTATTATAAAATCCTCCATTGATGAATATAGGGGCATGCGGAATGTTCAGGAAATTTTAATTCCAGTTCACTTTCCTTTTCTTTGAATGGAATATCATTTTAATTTGATTCAATTTAGGTTTTATTATTTTTGTATGTTCTTTTTGGCTACTAAATAGTAATCAATTATACTGCTTTATTGCTGATTTTTTTTTTTTTAGGGGGGGGGGGGAGTGGAAATTCGTTTTGACCCCCCCCCCCCCCCACACACACACTTTTTCGGTGGGAGGAGGGCGAGTCCCCTGCCCCCACTTCTGGCGCCTATGATTGCAAGAATGGCTGGATTTCTGAAAAAGGGGCACCTACAAAGGGACACATCAACAATAATAAAAAACATTTTTAGATATTTGTATAAAGGCCTACGCCTTCGTCAAGATTGTGAATACATTACCACGAATGACATCAATATTTGTTTATTTCTTTACGTGGAACAACATATTGTTTAAGCAACGTACTTCGCAATTCGGTGTGATGGACTGAATATAGATTTTCGAGCAAGCGAGCTAAAAGTAGGCTATAAGGTCCCATTTGAAAAATTACATGATGAATATAAAAGACAATCTAATGAAGAAAGACTGAAACGTTCTTTTATGTAATTATGAGTAACATTATAATTAAGACATCAGAGAAAGAAAAGTAGGCACTTATCAGAAGGGAAAAGGACATGTACAAAGGATAAGGGGGCACTTTATGGGGAACCTGGAAAAGTGGGGGCACAGTGTCCCCCCCCCCCCCCCAACCAAGAATGCCGCCTCTGACGAAACTAACCCAGAAACTCTAGAAATAAACCACATTCCAATTTTATTTCGCGGGTCAACTGCCCCCCCCTATCAGTACGCCAGTGCTTCCAGTATCCTACCATTAACAAAATTCTGGGACAGAAAAATGCAGCTGTTATAGACCTCTAGATCAAAAGTATGTTATTGTTACAAGGGAAATCAACTTTATTCTTTGTAATGACTGTGTTTATAAAAGCACGAAAATCATGAAAAATGACAATTTCATTTTAATATATATTATTGTTACAAGGGAAATCAACTTTATTCTTTGTAATGACTGTGTTTATAAAAGCACGAAAATCATGAAAAATGACAATTTCATTTTAATATATATTATTGTTACAAGGGAAATCAACTTTATTCTTTGTAATGACTGTGTTTATAAAAGCACGAAAATCATGAAAAATGACAATTTCATTTCAATATATATTATTGTTACAATTAGGGAAATCAACTGTATTCTTTATTCTTTGTAATGACTGTGTTTATAAAAGCACGAAAATCATGAAAAATGACAATTTCATTTCATTTTAGATCTAGAAATCATGATGGGAAAAAGTGTGGCGAGTTGTCCGAAAAGGCTGTGGCGAGTTGTCCAGGGTATTGTGGCGGGTTGTCCAGGGTATTGTGGCGGGATGTCCAGGGTATTGTGGCGGGTTGTCTTGGGGCGGGTTGTCTTTGTGGCGAGTTGTCTGGGATTCCTAAAGCCAGTAGGTTACTAGGTACGTTACAATCCCGGCGCTGAGCGGTGATCAAAATCTGACTTCTTGCGTGCGCGCCCAAATGCGAACGGTGTGGGGGACTCCCCTTAAAACACCATTTTCGTAGCTGTTATAGGGGTTTGATATTTCGGATACTAGTTTTATCATATTCGTTAAACTTTCCTCTTTAATTTGGTATCCACTTCATATGGAGATTTTTCATCACAACGATCACCAGAGAGCAAACAAAATGAGAGTTAACTTCCACCGTCTTTTACTTAAGGATCGAGTCGTTAGGATTTCAAAAAAAGTAAGCAGACCGATAGCTTACCTATTTATCTGTGCTCTTGTGAAATTTTATCGAAATCCTACGACTCGAAATGTGTATTTTTAGGCCCGGAATTGATGGATGTCATGTCATGTTTTGCAACTTCGAACGGCAGTCACCGAGTGAGAGTGCACAGCGCTGTGAGGGTGCTACAGCGCATGCGTGTGTACGTGACTTGTTGTGTGTGGTGATCGTGCGATTGATGCAAACGATGCGAAGAAAATACCGTTTTCTACCCCAGTTTTTATATGAAAATACTGATTATGAGTATGAAATCATGTAAAATATCGATAATTTATACATCATTCGTACATAATATGAAAAGAAACCATTCATTTTGGCCAGGATTAAGACAATGAATGTGGATTTTATAAACATAACAGGAATGAAAAGTTGTGAAAATCGAGTGACTTTCTCCAGACAGATCTTTGTTTTATTGTTATGGAACGTATGCTCGGTCAGATTGACCTTGTTTTTATCGTTTTTTGCAAATATTAAAAATTATAAACAAATATAAACATTGAAATACCTGCATGGATCCTAGCAGGGAAAAAATTAATATTTATTTTTCGGGGGCTACTTTTCAAGCTTGCCTGCATGAAAATAACACTCTAAAATTTGTTTTGCATTGAACTCTATGCAAATTTACTGGGGCTCTTTTCTGATTTTTGGGGGCTCTTTTGGGCATTTCGGGGGCAAATTCGCCCTGAGCCCCCGTGTATTTTTTCACTGGATCCTAGGTGTGGGGGGGGGGGGGGTGTTGTTAAGCCCAGTATTTAATTATTGATTGATTTATTTATTTATTTATTTTTATTTTTTTTTTTTTTTTTTTTTTTTTTTTTTGGGGGGGGGGGGGAGGGGGGGGGGGGGTCGTTAATGTTAAGCCGAGCATATAATTATTGATTTAAAAAATAATAACAAATCGGGGGGGGGGGGGAGGGGGAGGAGGTCGTTAATGTTAAGCCCAGCATAATAATTATTGATTTTTTTTTTTTTTTTTTTTTTTTTTTTTTTTTATGGGGGGGGGGGGGAGGGGGATGGGGTGTCTTCTGCTGATCTGCTGCACATGGATCTTGTGCTTTGCTAAAGTTCTTACATGTTCTCTCAGTCCTGTTCAATGAAAAAAGAAAATTGAGGTAAGCAATTTTATTAAGTAGATAATCTGTTTCCAATAATAATAATAACAAAGTGTATCATCATCATCTAATGATCAACACAGTTTCATAGAGGTAAGATCAAGATAAACATTGTGTACCAATCAATGACTTTGCTAATTAATTAACCAATTAATTGAGTCAAGTCAAGATGAAAAGTTCTTTTCTTTTTCCAAATGCTTAAATCTATAAGTAGTGAAAATTTCACTGAGTTCTGATAAGGTTCAAGAAAGATACAGAGTTTCACATTGTTGAATGACTTGTATTTGGTTGTTCCTCGATCACAGCTTTTTTCTTAAGTCAATAGTAAGTGAATGGGGAGCGACAGCTTAATTTTCCATGTAAAAAATGACCGTAACTTCCTTAATACTGAAGGTAAGGAAGTGAATTAGGTATCAAATGAAAGGTCTTCTGATGCTTTATCTGCTAAGTATACAAAATCTCAAAATTTTGTAACATCCCTAAAGCCAGGAGCCGGTTTTCGGCCACTTAAGACAAAATCCTATTTTTTGGACTCTTTACTTCCTATTTATTGTCATTTCTTGTTCAAATCATGAAGCAAATATTATTATTATTTAAACAAAAAAAGAATCCCAGAAAAAAATCACGAATTGCCATGACAATATTCATTTCAATTTTCACTGTTTTGGAGCCAGTTATCGGCCTAGCGATTCAGGTTACGACCGCATGTACAAAGTCAATAGGAAGCGCTCGCGCGCGCCGTGCGTTTCCGCGCTGGTGTATAGCACAAGCAGGCGGAGCAGGTATCCCACGCCGGAGCTCCCGGGTGCCCGCCTGGCCGAAGACAGGCACAGCGGTGATCGGAAGTTGGAATCTGAATTAGACAGACATATCGTGTGTGCGTGGCGGGGTCCGGCTGCATTGATTTAATACATGCGATGAGATACTTTTGAGCTTGCGACTAACGCAAAATTGGGCTCTAAATCTGAAAAATACTTGAAATAAAGCTCATTTTATGGTACCCATATTTCTTACATACACGCGTAAGAAACTCAATTTTTCAGATTTGGGTAGCGGGACCACCGATTACATCGCTAAAATGTGATATTTTAGGAAATATTTTCCATTGCAAATGTGGTTCTTCAGTGACTCTGGCATGGTATGGTATGTGTGGGATATGTGATATGCTATTATGCGATGTATTTTAAAGGGATTTTACCATGCATCCAATGGATCGGCCGAAAACTGGAGCTGGTCGTTAACCAGCTCCTTTACTCTATTTTTTACATGTTTCGTGTCAATTTTCTTATCTTTTTCAGAGTATTTTAACCTAAAAACAAAGTCTATTAAATTAATATGCACTTTCTCACAGGATTCACGGCAAATTGCAGCACAATACAATTGCATTCAGTTACAAGGGTGGGGTGCAGGCGCGTGCGTGTGTTCAGTTAGCGACCATAAACTAAGATAACAGTCGCTAACTTAACACACGCGCGCGCCCGCACCCGACCGTCAGGAGTCAGGACGGTAGGCCTATGTAATTGTATTGTGCTTCAGCTTGCCGTGAATCCAGTGAGAAAGTGCATATTAATAAGTCTTTGTTTCTTAGGAAAAATACTCCGACAGATAAGAAAATTGACACAAAACTGGTTACAAACATATCGACTTTTAAATCATGACCTTTATTTGGACATTTGATGAATGTTTACTTCATTTTGGGTACGGTATATTTTAGAATAGGTTTTAGGTTTTAACAATTTCAATGTTTGTATAAATTTGAAGTGCAAGTTCTTTCTTACTCTCACTCAGCAATGTTCATGAGGAACGTCTACTCTGAACTGGAAGGCAACGAAATAGGACTCTCCCAAAACCAGACAGTAAGCCGCATTCTCGAGACAGTCCTCCCTCTCTCGGAACCTGAACAGCTGACCTCCTTCCTCCGTGGATTGACCTCTGACCTGTCGACCTCGTCCACTGATCGGTTCGCAAGCCATGTTCTACAGTCGACCATGATCGAAGCCCTGCGTTATGTAGGCACAGAGGAAGGGATAGATCTGCCTGGGATTTTTTGCACAATATGTAAAGAAATGTCAGAGAACTTTAAAGAGGTAAAGTGTATGCTTATTAGTAGTTTTTAAAGGAAATTTATCTGTCATGATGGATATGCTGTATTTAAAAAAAAAAGGTTTCCTTTATGAGTAAAATTTACAGTTAAATAATGCAGTAGATGATGATGATGGTTATGATGATACAATCACAATGATAATCATAACAATGATGATGGTGGTGACAATGGTTAAGATGATATGTATACTACATGTAGTTTTGTATATTTCTTATATCCAGAATACATTGGTAGTCATGGTACTCTCGTGTTAACCTTTGCTTTACCTAGGAAAATGATTCCTTACCAGGAAACTTGTTTACTGCACCTAGGTAGAGAGTGACAATTTTATAGTAATGCCTAAGGACTTACATAAGGAAGTGGATAAATAAAAACAAGACATCTATATGAGCAGTTTATTTAAATGTATGTTTTAATAATGTCTCGTGTCTGAGGCCATTCTAAAGCCTGAAGTATTTGGTCATTATACTGTGCGCTATCCATGCATTACCAAGAAGGAAAAAAAAAAAACGTCTTTTTGTAAATGTAATTTTCCTTCTTATGTGGTCAGATTAGTAGATCTGTCATTGATCAGCTGTTCTACAAACTCCTACGATTTTGGTAATGTATGAGGAAAAGTATGTTGAACTTGCCCTTTGATGTATTTCCATGGCAATGCCACTCTCCACGCAGGTGCATTAAATGAGTACCGGGTAGGAATTCATACCTTGAATTTTTTCAGCACCTTAGGGCAGCTAGACTAAAGAAAGGGTAATAATACTACAGTCTACAAAGACCACCTGTCTACAAGGCTGCATTTGTTGTTTCCCTTGAAAATGGTTTCTCATTGAATCATGTACTAAAGGAACATGTCTACAAAGACCACCTGTTTACAAAGGCCACTTTTTGTGTTTCACTTGGGTTGTCGCTGTAGACAGGTTTGACTGTACTTTGTATGAGCCTTGAGCTTCCCATGGAATGGATTTGAGTGCAATATAAAAATGTACTATTATTGTTATTATTATCATAATACTGTTTATTATTATCTGTCTTATTCCTAGGTGATAATGGACACGTATGCTAGCCATGTCTTACGGACCCTCATAGCAAGCCTTGCTGGTATCCAGGCCCCGGAGAATGTCTCTAGAAGCAAACTCTCGCGAGGCCAACAACATAAAGGTTAATCATCATTTCTTTTCTATCTTTTAAAGCCCCACTGCACTACTTGTATCTACTTGCGCCTTCTATATAGCAAACAATGCTGATTGTTGGTTCCCCGTGGTCCCCTTTTTCTTATGTTAATTGAGAGCTGATTTGATGAGATAACCACCTGTCAGAGACCTTGCAGGGAGGTCTAATCCCTCCTGGCCAAACTAGTGCAGAGGGACATTAATAAAGAAGATTATATACCTCACTTAAGAAATCCAGCCATCTGATTGGTCGAATTGCATTCATAAACTTCAACTGTTCCTGTAAAATTCTCGGTAACCATGCATAAAACATTTCAATATTTTTAATAACCATGGTTACTCCATGGTTACCCCATAGGTTTACATGTTAAAAAATGGTTTGAGCGATGGAGGATACCGTAATGTGTGCGAAGGATTGGTCGGTAATTTCAATACAATTGAATCTCGATCGATCTTACCGACAATTTTATCTTGCATTGTTGACATGAAGACGAAAATAAACTCTCAAAAACAAAAAAACAACATCTGCCGATAGATCTTGATCTAAGTTCGTGCCAATATGCATTGCAAAAGTAAAAGAAGGGCCCGTTTCATGGAGCTTTTGCGAAGCATCCCTCACGCAGAGCCGTTTTCAATCCATTTTAATGTATATATTGGAGAAAACTGCCAAGCATGTTAACGACGCGCGATAGCCTAGTGGTCTAAGCGTTGGTTTTCGATACACCTCTTGTTGTACGCAAGAGTTCGAATCCCGTCTTCGACAAAAATGAAAAATATTTTTTATTTTTTATTTTTTAGTCTATTTTTTTTCGGCATATAAAAGTATTAATGACTGCTTTAATATTCGAGAAATAGTTGTTTTCATACGCTCTCGGGAAGGTTACAATTGGGCTATTCCCCTCGGCAAGCCTCGGGGAATAGCACAATTCTAACCTTCCCTTGAGCGTAATAAAACAACTATTTCTCTCAAAGCAGTCATTAATACTATACTAATCACCAAGATCATTTTTCTCTGTATGTTTAAAGTTCTATCTCATTTATCTTGACGGTCTCGTACATTATGTTTTGTTTTATTTTTGCTTTGCTTTTGCTATAAATGTGTTAATTTTGTAATGATGATTTAATGTTCACTTGTAAAATGTGTCCCTAAAAGTCATTTTCAACATGTGTAGAAGGTTTTGAAAGATTAAGTTTTTCTCCTGAACTTGAAAACATATAAATCTATAATGCTTATACTTATAAATGTATTTCCTTCACAAAATTAACATAATACAGTAAAGACATTGCCAATTTTACAAGGAAAGTGTACTTTTAATTGGAATTATGGAGTGTCATTACTAGAATTCTAATGCCCTTGTACAAACTTTATTTTTATTTAACAGAATTGGTGTTGGAAACCAAAGTCATCTTGAATTCACCACCAAAAGACTTTCTCTCGTGTGTGGAAAAGATCTCAGAAACCATCATGGAAGTAGATGATTTGAATGGTAAGCCTGTCCTGAATCCATTACCATCTAAACTGCCCGCAATATCTGTTCATATTATATAATATATGGAGAGTTTAATTCCAAAAGGACCTAAATCAATTGTTGTAACTTCAGAGTAAAAGAAATCGTTTACCAGATTTGGGACAGGTGTCTTTGGAAAAGTGAAATTAGAAGGTGCATTTTTTCATAATTGCTACCAAAATTTAGGTAAATAATTTGTTTGAAAGACAGGTACTTACATGAACAATGTTCTGATATCAATAACTCAATTTTGATCAAAAGTGGATTGAGCTCCTTTTGAAATTAAGCTCTTCATAAATATCAAGCCTATTACTAGATAGCAGCTTTACTCACCATCCTAATCATCATCAACTCGAGTCATCATCATCACGGTCAAAATGATCGTAATCAACACCTAAACATCAACATAACCATCATTGTCACTATCACAATTACTACCACCATAGTAATCTTAATTATCATCTCGGCATAATTTTACTCCTCATCATCATCATCAACACCATCAATGCAATACCTCCATCACTCATATAATATAATAACATAATACAAAAAGGTGCTCATAATCAGATAACTTTGCTACTATCATCATTATCGTCGCTGTCATCATCATCGTCATTTTCACCATTATCATCAACGTCGTTATCCACATGTACTTTTGAGCGTTCACTTGAAAGTGAAGTTCATGCAATGTTATATCTAGGAATTATGATACCCAGGGCACAAAATGACTTTTTATGTATTTTCAATCCTCTAAAAGCATTCTGATTTGATTTGCATTGCGTATTAACTATGTCTGTGGGCAGATTAATCATAATTTTAATTATTTTCCCTCTCTTCCGCTCTTTCACCCTTAGTGCCCCCTACAAGAGCCACCAAGGGCATGTGCCCCCTATGCACCTACTAGATATACTTACTGAGTTCATGATCATCTCAAAGCGCACAGAGGGATCTTTTAACCCCATTGACTTCTGAATTCTCTCATTCCCATAGGCTTAATACAGGGACCACCTGGCTCCCATAGACAATGGGTTAACATCGTTCCTTGTTTCATTTCAGAATACTTCACCAGCGCGACAGCAGGGCCAGTCCTAGAGGTATTATTGCTAGCACTTCACCATACCAACAAAGAGCTATGTAAACGTCTGACCAAGATATTTCTCAAGCAAGCCAAACTTTCGAGCAAAGGAGCGGCATCAGAAACAGAAAAAGAAAGGTGAGAGAGTTTGCATTTAATTATTTAACCTTTTCTTCCTAAGAGTAAGAAGTCACATTATTCAGTCATTAAACCTAAAATTCAGTCATTGAACCTGAACTGTCAAGAGTTACATATTGCACTGTATTGTAAAACCTGTTTATAAAGGCCACTCAAGGAGAAAATGAAAAGTGGTCTTTATAGGCAGGTGGTCTTTACGTACAGGTTTCAATGAGAAACCATATTCAATGGAGATTAAAAATGTGGTCTTTAAAGACAGGTAGTCTTTCTTTACAGGTAGTCCCTAAAGCAGGTTTGACTGTAACTGTATTTTGTTTTGTTGACTTGGACACAAAACCCACCATAAGATTATAGATTTACCCTAGGTTGTAAAAGGTGGTAGCCAGTTATATTGCACAACTTTGGTGACATTTGTTCAAGGGTCAATTTCAAACAGTAATCAAATTCCTAACTTCAACCTGGGACCCTATGCTACACCTCTAAGCCTAACACTGTTTTCAACCCAAGTACTAAATTCAAATAAGTAACATTGATGATACCAAATTTGGCAAATGTCACCAAAGAAATTGTTTTAAACCCTAATTCTTTCATCTTTTATTTGTAAGTTTGTTTACATACATTTTCATTCTTTGCCTTTTTTTTTCTTTTTTTTCTTCAGATCTTTGGCTCAGCTTATGACACACCCGATCAGCAGTCACCTGCTAGAGGTCATTTTCAAGGTCATTGGTGATGACCTTCTCTTAAAGGTCATAGGTCGGAGCTTCAAAGGTCAGCTCATCAAACTGGCCATGCACGGTGTTGCCAATTTTGTTCTCCAACGATTGCTTGAAAGAACCAAAGACCTACCTGTGGTAAGCTTGTTATAACTCTTTCAGGGACCCGGTTGACAAAGCCTTATTTATAACAAATGACAAAAATTAGTGACAAATCTGCTGACAACCAATCAGAAGCAAGGATTCACAAGCTTATAACAAAAATTGTGTGCACTTAAACTATTGAAGAGTGGAAACCTGTACACACAGATTGCAGACCATAGATCAGCTTCTCTACCCTTCTTCGATCAACACACAACGCTTTGTGAACCAAGATCACTACACCAGCCTACTAGAAGGCTTACTTACACTGCAGATATTGATAACTGCAAACTGTTACTTTTTATATCATCCTGTAAAAAGTGGAATCGAAATACAAAGCTTTGTTCACTTCACTTCAGGTCAACTTCTTTGAGCCACCTAACCATCCTACTTCTCCTCAGCGGACAAGTTGAAACCAACCCTGGTCCATCGACTAGTCCTCCTGAGACATTTCCATGTGCCATCTGTGGGGATGAAGTGAGAGACAACGACCCTGCTCTCTTATGCGATCACTGCGACTGCTGGTGCCACATCTCATGTGTCGGTATCTCCCCAGACTCCTATGATATCTTGACGAAGAAGTCCAGAAGCTTCGCTTGGGTGTGCTGCCAGTGTTCCTCTACCAACATAGGGTCAAGCAGCTCGCTGCAAGGACTTAACCTCTCACAGACCAATCGTTTCTCACCCCTTCACCACGACTCCAGTGATGAAGAAATCCTTCCCTCCATCAACCCTCTAACCTCTACGCCTACATCGAGCCCTGGGGGATGTCGTCAGCCACGATTTCACCCTCCATCAAGAAATCGCAAAAAAGCATTTAAAGTGATGGTTGTAAACTGCAATGGTCTGAAGGGGAATGCTAAAAAATCAAGCTTCCATGCAGCTATTGCTCACCACACTCCTGATTTTGTTTTTGGTTGTGAATCAAAACTGGATGACGGCTTATCATCATACTCAATCTTCCCAAGCAATTACTCCATCTACCGTAAGGACAGAAACATCCATGGAGGTGGTGTTTTCATAGCAATCATCGACACGCTAATTGTCACTGAATGTCCAGAGTTTGACTCAGACTGTGAGATACAGTGGTGCAACGTGCAACTTGCAAATGCCAAGCCACTGTATATTGGTAGCTACTACTGCCCCCCCAACAACAGACAACAAGGTCTTGAAGGCTTGCACCAGTCATTGTCCAAGATTATGACAAGGCACCGGCGCAGCCACCCTAACATCTTGATAGCCGGCGACTTTAATCACCCAGACATCAACTGGGATGACCAGTCGACTACAAATCCAGCCACTTCTACTTGTCACCAGAAGCTGTTGGATATCCTTTTGCACAATTCCTTATCCCAAACAGTCAGGGAAGTCACCCGACCTTCGTCCAACAACATCCTGGATCTAGTTGTGACGTCAAATCCCGCCCTGGTTGAGAATGTGTGCGTAAAGTCTGGGATATCAGACCACAACATCGTCACTTTTACTCTTGCTGCAAATCCAAAGATCTCTGTCAAGCCCCTGAGGAAGATCTACCAGTTCCACAAAGCTGACGAACAGCAACTGAGAGATGCAGCAGCTGAATTTGCGACGGAATTCCTCCAATCAGATCCAGAAAGAAGATCAGTGGAGACAAACTGGTCCATCATTGTCAACTTCTTGAACAGGTGTTTGTCTGAGCTTATTCCTTCCAAAATGAGCAAAGGAAGGAGACATCTTCCTTGGATTACTCCTCCTTTGAAACGCCAGATGAGGAAGAGAGATAGCCTATTCAAGAAGGCACACAGCCAGTCTTGCTCCACAGCTTGGACAGCCTACCGACAATTCAGGAACCAAGTTGCCAAAAATGTGCACAGAGCACGTTGTGAGTACGTCAACAACATCATCGGGGCAAGCCTTAAGGACAACCCAAAGTCTTTCTGGTCTTACATCAAGACATGTCGTTCTGAAAACATTGGTATTCCTACCTTGCGTACTCCATCCAAACTATGCGCCTCAGCATTAGACAAGGCAGAGACACTGAACGACTACTTCCAGTCTGTCTTTACCCCTCACCAGCTCCACCCTCTTGTACAGAAAGGACCTTCTCCTTTTCCAACTATTGGTCACCTGCATGTTCACAGGACCGGTGTCGAGAAACGCCTCCAACAACTGGACCCTTCAAAGGCCAGCGGACCTGATGAACTTCCACCCAAGCTCCTAAAGCTGGTAGCTCGCGAGATCGCTTCTCCACTGTCCTTCCTGTTTCAACAAAGCTACAACAGTGGCATCGTTCCAGCCCAATGGAAACAAGCACTGGTTACCCCTATACACAAGTCGGGAGAAAAGTGTGACCCCTCCAACTACAGACCGATCTCACTTACCTGCGTCTGCTGCAAAGTCATGGAACACATCATCCTGAGCCATGTGTCGAAGCATGTTGCAGTGAATAATATCCTCACTGATGCACAGCATGGCTTCCGACGAGGATTGTCAACAACCACTCAATTGACAACAGCCGTCCACGACTGGTCCTCCATCCTACAGCAGCGTAGCCAAGCTGATATAATCTTCTTGGACTTCAAGAAGGCATTTGATCGAGTACCACACCTTCTCCTGTCAACCAAACTCCAGTACTATGGAATAAGTGGTGACTCACTCCAGTGGATAATGTCTCTCCTCACTGATAGACAACAGGCAGTCGTAGTTGATGGATCCAAATCAACATGGAGGGATGTAACATCTGGAGTCCCCCAGGGATCCGTCATCGGCCCTACCCTCTTCCTGTTGTATATCAACGATATCCAAGACAACATCCAGTCCACAATGCGTCTCTTCGCAGATGACAGCACCCTCTATCGTGAGATTCGATGCCCTGAGGATCATCAAATCCTAAAGGACGATCTCCAACAGCTGTCCAGGTGGTCTTCAAACTGGATGATGGACTTCAACGTGAAAAAGTGCGCTATCCTCACCATCACACGGAAGTGTACTCCCAGCATCCGAGAATACCACCTGTCAAATGGACTGATTCCGAGAGTGAAAGAGTACATGTACCTTGGAGTTACAGTTGCTGCTGATCTCCGTTGGAACAAGCACTGCCAATCCATCCGGCATAAAGCAAGCCGTACTTTAGGCCTTCTTCGCAGGACTCTCTCACCCTGTACCAGGGATGTAAAGTCCAGGGCCTACACAGCCTTAGTGCGCCCCCAATTGGAGTATGCCTCGGAGGCTTGGAACCCACACAGCGTCACGGTCACAAAAATGCTAGAGCAAGTACAAAGAACAGCGGCTCGCTTTGTGTACCGTGACTACAGATACACCACATCACCATCAGCTCTCGTGGCAGCTCTAGGGTGGGACACGCTTCACACACGACGAATCCTTGACCAATGCACCCTTCTCTACAAGATCCATCACAGACTTGTCTCCATTCCTGCACCAACTATTCTTATCCCTGCTACATACTTCGGAAGACACGACCACAACCTGAAGTATGTAATTCCTGTTGCAACTATCGACTCCTTCAAGTTCTCGTACTACCCAAGAGCAATAAGGATCTGGAACCATCTGCCAGGCTCAGCAGTCAATGCAACAGGAATAACCAACTTCAAGGAGGCTGCTCTACCCTCCATCAGAATGATGCAGCCCCCTGTTGGTTCTCACATCGTATAAGCTTATTAGCTTGGTTTTTACTTGCACTGGACTTAGCATATTTTACTGTAAATTGACAAGTGCTTTGTCCACACACCATTCCAGCAATTCATGACACTCCTTGTAGTCACTCGCCTCACCTACCATCCCAGTATAGCTTCCTGAGTGAGCTGCCAAAGGGATTACCCAACCAAGTACCAAGATGACAAGTTTTGTGAAAATGGGCCCTGATCTGAAATCAGCCAGCCTCATAAGAGTTTTCTTTTTTTTTAATATATTGCCAGGTGGTCTAATACCAGTTGGTCCAACCCCTAAATCAAATTTCATTTTCAAGAGAAGATTGAGTTCTTAGAAAGGTGAAAATAACTTGAAAATATGTTTGTTCTCTTTATATAAGTGTGGAAGACTGTCATTGAAGAATGTCACCCGCAAAGGATCGATTTTATGTACACTTGCATCTAAAATATGATTACCGTTCCGAAAACATCACAGTGTGCACCAATTCTTATGTGCTAACGTTTTCCATTGCTTCCACATAATGCAGGTGCATGACTGAAACAAAACGCAATTTTGTACTGTATTTATTTATTTATTTCTGACATTTTGTGTAAGATAGCACATTTTTCACCAATATGGTGGTCTTCCATGCAGCACTGTTTGGTAACAGCAAAATGCAATAACAATCATGAATATAAGGCCATGACAGTAACAGAACAAAACAAAGAAGAAGAAAATAAGTATATAAATGTATGCAAATTCTTTGGTATCTTCTTGATAAATGCTGACCTTTTTCGACAAAATATTGTTGGATTGTTTTACTTTATTTTACTCTCCATAAAGTTTAATGATCATTTTTTTAATAAATTAACTTTTCCTCCATAGTTTGAGGAGCTTTTTGATGAGATTGTTGCTGATATAGAGAGTGTATTAGCTGTCAATCATCTTGGTGTCATTCAACGATTGGCTGCTGGCTGTGTAAGCCACACCTCCAAGCAGGGTAGGAAAATCCCTTCTGAAGTGTAATCCTTTGTTGATTTATTCATGATTAATCATTTGGCAATATTCATTAAGATAAAACAATATATAATACAAAAAAGAAGGGGGAAATACATAATTGAACCACTGGCTACACTAAGTTGTTTGCCCGGATATGGAGACTGTAGTAGTAGTCTGTAGTTGGAATATCGGCTAAGCCCCTCTAAAGTGTTGGGAGCCCCAAATTCGCCAACAAATTTTATGGCAAAATTTCACTTAAATTGTATCATAATTAGAAAGAGGATTTGGTGGGCCCCAACACTTTAAAGGGGCTTTCATACAAATATCAGATATACTAAAATCAGAGATAAAAAAAGAAAAGAACACCTTGACTTAAAGGGATAGTCCACCCCAGGATTTTCTTTAGCTGACGATATAGACCTAATAATACCATGAAGAATGATACAAGTCTCATTAAAATCCATGATCACATAACAAAGATATATCGACTTTTTTATCGAAAATCAGCCGCCCCCCAAATGCAAATGCGTTACATGGGCATGAAACGATCGCCAAAAAATAACCGATAGTATCGAAATTGTGACGTATGTTGCGAGCTGCCTTCTTATTTCGCAGACATTCACTTTCGCTTTCACTTTCATTCATGATTCGTCGTGTCAGTGCGATAACAGTGTACCGCGAGCGAAAGTGAATGTCTGCGATATAAGAAGGCAGCTCGCAACATACGTCACAATTTCGATACTATCGGTTATTTTTTGGCGATCGTTTCATGCCCATGTAACGCATTTGCATTTGGGGGGCGGCTGATTTTCGATAAAAAAGTCGATATATCTTCGTTATGTCATCATGGATTTTAATGAAACTTGTATCATTCTTCATGGTATTATTAGGTCTATATCGTCAGTTTAAAAAAATCCTGGGGTGGACTTTCCCTTTAAAGATAAAGGCGAGTTCTGGTCATCCTATTGCATTGTGAAAGAAAAGGTGTGGAATGGATCAGAAAAAGTTGATCATGTAGCATGTAAGTATTGGTGTGTACCGCAAGGTTCTGGATTCATCAAAATCATAATGAATTTGGCCCAGTCTTGGTAAATTAACAAGCACTGTACACAGAAAGATGTATATGGGACTACACAAATGGTGTCTGGCTACTAACCTTGATTTCCTTGTCTTTCTATGCCCATTACTCAGCCAGTATACATTTTCTACCAAAATTGTTTGGCAAATGACATTTATTTGTAATCTTAAAAACATTCAGTGTAAGTTTCTTTTGATTCTGTGGGAATTCTTTTTTTTTTTACCAGAACTCACCTTTATCTAACCATATCACTTATTTATTTCCAATGTAATAATAGAACATACTTTTGTTGTTGTTGTTAGTTCCCTTCTTGCAGTGTCTGATGAAAGCTTTTCACTGTCATGAGCCCAGAGAGAGGCAGAACTCCTGCGTACCCCTCTTTGCTGCCATGGTAACCTATGAGGTCATGTTCGAAAAGAAGGATGACACAAAGGTACATATTATATATTTTTTTTAACATCACAATGAAACACTTTTTGTACCCTCAGAAATGATTATGATCACTTCTTTAATATGGTAATGATGATGATACTAATATTGATGTTGAATTGCTCCATTTTCAGGCAGAGCTGGCATTACAAAATTTGTGTTATTCCATATGAATGGTAGATATTATTTCATAAATTTTTACTCTCAAACTGTACAATCTTTTAAGAAGAAAGTTGCATGACATAAAGTCCAGTTAGCCCCCCCCCCCCCCCCCCCCATTCATAAATCTTGATTGTTTGATTTAAACAAATCAACTCTGTATCTTCCTCTCTCTCTCTCTCTCTCTCTCTATCTCCCTCTCTCTCCCTCCTCTCCCTCTCTCTCTCTCCCTCTCTCCCTCTCTCTCTCTTCCCCTCTCTCTCTCTCTCTCTCTCCCTCTCTCTCTCTCCCCTTCTCTCTCTCTCTCCCTCCCTCCCTCTCTCTCTCTCTCCCTCCCTCCCTCTCTCTCTCTCCCTCCCTCCCTCTCTCTCTCTCTCTCCTCCCTCCCTCTCTCCCTCTCTCTCTCTCTTTCTCTCCCTCCCTCCCTCCCTCCCAGGAGGACCCTCAGGCACCCCCTCCCATCCAGCTCCAGGGCTCCCTGCTCCTCCAGGAGATGCTCAAGTTCTCCAAGAACGGCTCCATCCTCAACAGCTTCATGGCCATGACTCCAGAGATGCTTGTATCCATGGGAACCCATCCCTCTGGGAGCTATCTCCTGGAGGCCTTCATGAAGAGCACTGTGATCGGCGAGAAGAAGAAGGACCAGTATGTGGAGAAATTCAAGGTTGGTTCTGTTTCCTTTTATTTCTAATAAGTCATCATTATCTTGTGCCGTCCCTATGGGTTATCGGCTATGCACCTCCGTCGCTTTCTGTCATGTACCCTTGTTCTAACCTCTCCGTAGTTAAGACCAGTCCATTTCTTGACATCATCAAACCAAGTGTTTCGCCATCTACCCCTTTCTCGTTTACCCTCTATACCATTCCTTCCAGCAAGATCTTCTGCAATCCTCTTCCTCTCATCATATGACCAACATACATGTACACGAGTTTTCTCTTCTGCACTGCGTTAACCAGTTCTCTCTCTTTGTTTGCTCTGTTCAGGATTTCTTTGTTGGTAATTGTTGCTAATCAGTAAGATTTTAGTTAACTGTTTTTTATTATCTGTGAAACGTTTTATATATCTTTCAGGGCAGTTGTTTCCAGATCGCCTGTAACAAGCACGGCTCAAGAACGATAGAAGGCATCTTCAAGGCCTCGTCCATCAAGAGCAAGTTCGTCATAGCCGAGACCCTTGCTGAACGAGAGAGCCACCTCCTCTCCCACACGTTCGGTCGCTTCGTCCATCGGAACCTCTCCCTGGGTCATCTGCGGAATCGGAAGCAGGAATGGAAGGCCATTCAGATGAAGGAGGCTCAGAAGAGGAAACTCTTTGCAGATATCGTCGGCAGGGAACCACCAAGTAAGAGAATGACTAATCATTCTTGCATTAAAGGCATCATTCAACAATGTTAAATCTGAGATGCATGGCCCTACGTGCTATCAGTGTCTGTGATATGGTGTAATATTGAAGCCCTAAAAAATTGCGCTTCAAAATGATCATAAAGTGCCTCAAAAAATTAAAAATCATTTTCCCCAATAGACTGTACTGTTATAACAAAAAAGGAAACTTTGATTTCCATTTATAAACATCTTGATAATCAGACAGGCGATCGGCTTGTGAAAGTCGCAGTATTCCTGACTGACCTAAAGGTTTATAATTATGATTGCAGCATGAGCTAAATCCAGAATTTTGTTTCAGAATCTGAGGCAATGTTACCGAGTCACTTTAAAAAGCCTGTATATAGAGACCGCTCGAGGGAGACACAAAGAGTGGTCTGTATAGGCAGGTGGTCTTTAAGTACAGGTTCCTTTAGGACGTGTCTCAATTATAAACCACTTCCAAGGGAAACAGAAGATGTAATCATGGATTACTGTTAAATGTTTTGTTATGATTGGTCAGCTCAAAAATAGTCGGATTAAAGTATCTCTGCAAATTCTCTGGAAGTTCTTAATCTTTCCTGACTGTATTGATGTGTCTTGTTAAATCCTCTAAAACCTCTATGTGTCTTGTGTGATGCAATGGTTTCAAGTATTTTGGGTGTTTTTTTTTTGGACCATCAACCAAACATACATTCCTACTCAGTGCCATAGCTACCAAAATGCTATTCCTTGTAACACCTGCAAACGTAAATGTCCATAAGATGTGAATAGTTGATCGTTTCATTTTTGACCCATTAAAGGTAAAGACCAGTATTGGAAACGCCCCAATTTCAAAAAATGAAATGGAAGCTCTTATTACCAATCGTGTGAAAGAATATGTTTTGACTAATACACGATGATAACAATTTTGCCAGGAAACCGCCTACTAATAGATATATTTGGTAAATTAGTTTATCTATTGGCCTGTGAGAGATAAACGCACGTGTCGCGCACGTGTGCGTAGTCCCATATACATCTTTCTGTGTACAGTGCTTGTAACTTTACGAAGACTGGGCCAAATTTCTTATCATTTTGATGATTCCAGAACCTTGCAGTACACACCAATACTTATATGCTAGATGATGCTTTTCTGATCAATTCCACAACGTTTCTTTCACAATGCAATCGCATGACCATAACTGGTCTTTATCTTTAAATTAGCTAAAAATCCCAAATTTATTTGTATGATTTACTGCATGGATTTTTTTTGTTTACAGAGAAAGAGAAGGCACTGGAGGAGGGCCGACAAGAAGACGTGTTTTCCAAGGAGATAGCTATATTGACTGGGTCTGGGGATTCAAGACTAAGAGAAGAACCAGGGGTAAGTGCTTTGTAGCTTTGCAAGCATAGTTTTTGACAGGATTTGAAAATATGTTCTTTCTTCACAATCAGTATAAACTTTACCGGTTTCAACTAATTTTCAAGTTACATGACCGACCAGATGAAAGTTTCAGTGATTTAAGTTCACAAAGGGGCAAGATTTAATTGTTTTTATTTAAGTGATGTATCATATTCTTCATTACAACGAAAATCGAATGCAAGTCTCCTTTATTCAGATGTTTATAATGCGAATTGTAGAGTTTCCTTTTCTCGAACCTTGCTACTGTAAAACAAGAGACTTTCACGGGCATGAAATGTTAACAAACTTTACCAGTAGTTAAGATTCATGCTGTGAAATATTGGACTAACAACGGACAAAACAGTAACATTTCTTGCCGTAAAAATTGCTGTCCTTTACAATTCTCAAAAGTTTCATGTCGCAGATATTTCTGGTTGAACCCCCTCTGCTAGCATCTGGATATTAGATGTTGTAAAAGTACAATTTCTACTGGAGCAAATTTTTACAAGTCTTTTTTCCTTCTCTTCGCTTTTAGGAGGATGCGACAGCTGACAACGACGAAATCACAACCATCTTCAGTAACTTATCCCAGAAGGGAGAAATACTGTTGGATGAAGACCAAGCGCACCAGACACCAGCAAAGAAGAAGAAGAAGAAAAGGAAGATTAAGGACACTGACTGATAGAAAAGGGAATTGTTTATATTTATTCAGATCTCCGCTGCAAACGAATCATGTCTAATGCTTGAAATCCTGTTTTCAAGCCCTTTATTAAAGAGAAGGATGAGTTCTGGGCAGAGGTGAAAAATAATTTGTGAGCGTTATAATTGTTAATATGAAAAGCATGGCTCTTCAAATGCCTTCATATTCTGAATATGACAAGTAACAGCTTAAAAATGAGGCCCGATTTTTATGCCACATGTTTGTGTAGTCCCATATACATCTTTCTGTGTACAGTGCTTGTTAGCTTACCAAGAATGGGCCAAATTTCTTATCATTTTGAGGACTCCAGAACCTTACAGTACACACCAATACTTAAATGCTACATGATCAATTTTTTCTGATCGATTCCACAACGTTTCTTTCACAATACAATCGCATGACCAGAACTCAACTTTATCTTTAAGCTCGTCAGTCGGCATGTCATTTCCAAGTCGTCTTGACTCTATATGTGCCTCTAAAATGATATCCATATGCCACATTGTATTACACAAGGGTTATTTTACCAATGAATTCTAGTTACTTTCTAAATTTTCAGTTTAAAGCTAACAGATGTTGCTGATATCAGTGAATTTTTAAAATTTGTGATTATTAACAAACGTGTGTTATTATCTAAATACATGTTCACTACTTATGAAGATTGTAGAGCTATTTAACCATTATAGTTCTGCCTCTGTGCTGTAAAATAACCATTTTGAATGATATTACATTTTGCCTCTTTTCGTACTCACTACATTATATGGTATTGTATGTCAGTTATACAGCTATTGGCATTTGACCCGATGACCTTACAATTTATTTTCCTCAGCAAGTTTTGAAATGAATTAACCCTTAACAGCCATTGTTGTTGTTATAGTCTCTCACCTGAAGGAAGGGGGTGGAACCCCCCCCCCCCCTCCTTCCGATGTTGGCCATTTAGTGATACAAATAAAACAACATTTTCCTTGAACATATCGCAATGCATGTCCAGGGGATGGAATCCATTGATACCATTTTAATGAGTCACTTTAACCAATAATTGTGTTTTTTATTCATGGAAAGTGCAAACAGAATTATATTCATAACTTTTCTTTATACACATTATCAGCGTCAGTTAAATTTGAAGATATACCCCTAGCAGTAGTTTGGTTTGATATTGAACAATATATTGTACCTTTACATTCTGTCTCCCTTGTTAAACCACTTTTTTAGAAAAATAATAAGGAATATTATAATCAGAAGGTATCTTGTATGCTCTGGCTCCATTTCCTTTTTTAATGACGAAATTGATGATAATGATGAGGATGATGATTATAATGATGATGAATGTGATTGGTGATGATGGTGATGACGACGATGATGGTGATGACGACGATGATGGTGATGACGATGATGGTAGTGATGATGATAATGGTGATAATGATGTTGACGAAGATGATTATAGGTTATAAAGATTGTGATGATGATCATGATGACGACGATAATGATGATGACGATGATAATGATGATGATGATGGTGATAGGCCTTATGATGGTGACGATGATTGGTGATAAAAAGGGTGACAATGATTGTGAAAATGATGAGGATGATGATTATAATGATAAAGAGGGTTATGATCTTCAAGGAGATGATGTTGAGAACAATTAATGACAATTCTGATCATGGTGGTAGAGTGATAATGCTGTTTGTTTTATTAAAGAATAAAATGACTATTTTGATGGAGATTATGATAACAAAGATGGTGACACATATGACGATTGTGATGATGATAATTATCATCATCATGATGAATATACCTTGAATATACCTTGCCATTGTAGTGATGAAGACACAGTAGATAGTGTGGTGTAGCAGGGTTAAGGGGGTCCCGTGGGACCCATTTTAAAACCCATGATGATGATCCTGCTGATGATGATATTCCCCTTGCTACTTTGCTTGAAGTTAGACAGTGACACAGACTATGCATGGCTAGAGAGAGAGAGAGAGGTGGGGCCGAGGTCGTAGGGGGGCAGAGAGAGATCAAGAAGCAGATCGGGAGAGGGGAAAGAGATTGAGAGAAAAAAAGGCAAAATCTGAGAGCGAAAGACGGAGGGATTCATGAATGATGAATATGAATGGAATGGAATAAAGTCAGTAAAATATATTTCTTTGACTTTGTTTACACAGGCATCAAACCCCAAGCACTAAAATTAATATCCACCCCAATTTCACCCGATTTATGCATGCAATTTGCAGAGAAAGTTATGGCGCCATCTATCGCCAAAGGTCAGTAAGTGTTTGGGCAAGAGAAAGGAAAATGTAGACTGCTATTGCAAATAGCACCGCAGAAAAACAGCCCTTTTGCCGATTTTTGCAAAACAGAGGTCAACAATATTCGAATCAAATAAAAGAGCACAATGTCTAGTGGAGATACTCAATATGTTGGACCATATAAATTGGAGAAAACCCTTGGAAAGGGCCAAACCGGTATGTATTTTGTAGTGTAGGGATGACGATCTTGATTTTGGAATTCGCATTGACTTTACACACAGAATTTGGTTTAGCCGTCTGTATACTGTGTGGAACTGATGATGGAGCTGGGATTCCGGGGGCCTTGCATGAATGAATGGCTCGCATGAATAGTGGGGATAGGCTGAATGACCTTGAGAAAAATAAAAAGTCCAATTGTTCCTTTCTTTTCTTATTTATTCCTTGATATTGGTCCCCTTATTGACATTTTATTGAACCATTGGCAGCTGGCCTGTAACAACATTGTTTAGAAAGAAACACCTGCAAAAACATTCTGTTTGGATGAATTCTTTTTGTTGGTAAAAACAGGCTAAAGTCAATGATCTAGTTCTAGGTCTGAAATCATTTTTCAATGATTTGTTGGTTGACCGAAAATTGGCCTCTGCCCATGTTCCATGTCTGAACTTGTCTCATATCATACTTAGTCTAACAGCTACAACAATAACAATACTCAATAGATATTGGCTTACTGAGCTGAGCTGAGCTTGTCATAATCACACTCTTTTAATTTATATAAATTATAAATCGAATTAATAATATTTGTCATAAACAATAAGATTTGGCTCAAGCCATGGTTCAAGAATATAAACAAGAAACTGAGTCTATGGATCATTTGTCTGCAGATGACATTAGAAATGTGGGATATGAAAGTCATGGAATTTTTGTGCTTGCATGCAAAATTCTAAGTATTTTTTTCTTAAATCGATTTTGTGGACCTTGTCACCTTTTCAACGTAGCTTTGAATGAAAAAGAAGACCATCGAGTGAGGATGTCTTTACTTGTATTCAGTTCACATCTGAGCATTTTACTTCAGTAAGGTGACTTTAAAGGTAATAACTAATAAACTTTAACTAATAGGCATTGTGATGTCACATTGTCAATCCAAAATAATATGCAATTAACACTTAGCATTAAATGTACGCTAATATAATTGTGCGCAGCTTACGATGACTGCAAAAACCATGATCTGCCGATCGACACCACCTCAACAATAATTGGCTTAAGTTTGCTAGGGAGCTGTCATAAGCTTAAAGCCAATTGAACTGAATGCGCTGAGCGCTGCGGTTGCAGAGCTATTAAAAGCCGGGGTAATAATATCCAAAGTCCTTTGGAAGTACAAGTACATGTAGATGTAGAGACTTTATCATATTGTGATATGTGCTAAACAAGAACAGCATAATTCTCGCTACCCTAAATAGGTACGAAAATCTCGAAATTCGCGAGACGAGGTAATTTTCACTCTCTCGGGTCGTCACTACAACTTCCGGTATAGAGTCCCATCCCGCTGGCGCTAGCGCCTGTGTTCGCGCACGCTAAAATCGATGCCAATCAGTGTAATTGGTACAGATTATAATATGCAATGGAAAGCTTCGGGCAGAATTAGTGACTTTAGCACAAAAGGCCGTTAAACTCTACCGTGAAAGAGAGGGTTGTGATCACGAACGCCTGCACAGGAAGCTGTAATGTCGAAAAGCTATCCCATAATGCAATGCGGATTTCAGGATTTTCCCCGGATCTCGGCAGAATCGCTATTTGGGGTAGCGAGAATTGTTATTGTTATTACTAATTATTATCCATATCCCTAACCAGAAACCTATAACCCGTCTACTAGTAGGCACGTCACTCACTGAGCGCTAGCAGTCAGCGCATTGCGTCCTTTGTGCGAAGCTCCGTGTTTGCCCTGTACGCATATCCCATTGCCAACCTCGCTACTGGCTCAGCGCGGTCACAAAAGTTCTGAGTTGTATACCTTCATACCCATATTACAAGTCGTGTTACTGTGTGCAGCAAAGTTTTCCTGGTTACTGAGGTTGCGATACAGATGGGGAAACCCCTCAGCTACATCATCGTACAAGCGACTTTTTTCAAAATGGCGACTCGCGATGGGAAATGACTCGAAGGTAAGAAGTTGCATTTTTCTGATTGATAATGTTGAAATATGAAACAATCGGTATTATATCGTGAATTAAGACTGGATATGCATTCGATTGATATATAATTCATTTTGTAATTTGATTTCTGCACGCCGTACCAAGCCTATAAAGAGGAGCTTTTCTTCGATTTTTTGCAGCTGCCTCGCTGTAAGCGTGGTGCGAGAGTGATGCATTGACTCTCTGGTTGGATCGTTGCCAAAATCGATGAATTGCTGACTGGAAATCAAATTCCAGTTTTGATTATGATTGCCAATAATTTAATTTAAGTATTAAGTTGAACATGAAAAGTCAATTTTAGTGATATAGCCTCAAGAAATTGGTAACATTTTGTTTGTTTTACCAATATGAGCCCTCAAAGGGACAATGATAAGTTAATGTAATACCGTGTATCATTTGAACGGTGACGTTATTGATACGCTTGAGGTAGTGTTGTTTGCATGTTGGCCAATGAGAGGAGAGCGTTTGGCTGTTCTGTGACCAATTTTACTCCCTCTGGATTTAGATTATTTTTCTCTTGAGTAGTTGATTTGAATGGAAATAGCTTTTTTTAAGGAGCTTAATTGCTTTGTAGGATATTTTTATTCTTTCTTTAAACATTTTTATGTATTCTATGACATCTCGACTCCATAATTAAAGACTTATAATGGATATTTTGGATAAAATACTCTGCCTTTTAAGTTTTAATAATTTTTTTATTTTATTTTATTTTTTAAAGAATGTTACTAATTTCACTGTTGTCCTGTTTTTGTTTTTTAATCAAGAAAGGGTTTAAAATTCCTTTTCCCCCTCCAATACATGATAAGCAATTTCTATAATTACTTTCCAAGCCCCCCTTTTTACTCATTTTTTTCATTAAGATTTACATTACCAGTATATCAATCATGCAAGTAAGCGTCTTTAAATAATATTCTTTTTTGTCAATATTTCATCATAGAAGTTTAATTCTTGATCAATCCTCTTTTCATTCAGATCACCGGTGTGGAACATCATGTTACGCACTCCTGGCTACTCTGCGATCCAGAATAACAGCTCTCGGCCTGACATACACAGCCAAATTTCCTGACGTCTTCAGTTCGAACACTCAAGTGGAAACCTGAAAGCCATATTTATTCAATTTTATAACATCTATAATATACATAGATATAATACAATGTACACAGGATGAAAGAGCTTGATTCAAAGATGGTTTGAGGCAAAACAATTTACCAATAGGTCTTATTGTTTTCGATTTATAGTATTTTTGCATATATAATTAGGCTAATTTGCATAAATTTTACATATTTTTCAAATTTTTACGAAATCTGTATACATAAACATAACAAAATGCACACAGGATGAAAGAGCTTGATCCAAAGATTATTTGAGGCAAGTTTTGTGATGTAACTATAATCCAATCAGGAATTATGGTATTTTCGCATATTAATTAGCTGGACTTTATTAGAAAAATTTTCATTTCTTTTGTCTTTGCCGAAAGGCGATTTATGTGACATCAATGATATTTAAAGGTCTGTAACGAAAAAATAAAAAGATTTTGGCTCCTAATTTTTTTTGGTCTTTGTAGTTTGTCTACATTGTTAGCAGGTAAACAACACTAACTTATGTAAAATGTGTTACTTTCATGACAAAATTGCTTTAAAATAGGCGAAAAAGGGCTTTTTTTGCCATTTCCCCTAAAACGGCTGAAATGGCACGCTTTATCGCGACACTTTCATGGGCATAACTTTTGATTGGATCGTCCGATTTTGATGATTTAAAAAAAAAAAGTCTTCTCTCATCTATTTGCATCTTGTAAACATGATTTTAAGTTATAAAAATGAACTTTAAAAAATGGAGTGACATGCCTACTACTAGTATTAACCCTGCAATGCCAAGAACCAATTTCATTTTACCATTTCATGTTACAAGGATCTCAAAGTTTCCTGTTCTGAAAGTTCCTTATTTTTCTGCACACGTTCTGAACATTTTGCAATTTTATGTAGGTCAGAATGAGAGAAAGTATCCCTTTATACTTGTATTCATCTAGTACAGCTAGCCCACGTACAGGTGTAGGTCAATACTGGAGGAAAGAGATGAATTCAAGCATGGATTGTGTATGGATGGAGAGTAAATCAAGTACTTTTGAAACAAATCCTTGTTGTTGGTAGTCGGGACATTGTTGTAGGTACATTGTAGTCTGATAATGTAATAAATTTCAGTCATTCTTCTAAGGCCGACTATTTCATCAGCCTACAACATCTTTGCATGATTGAACATCATGCTTTAAGAAAAATGAAGAAGAAGAGGAGGAAAAGGAGGAGGAGGAGGAGGAGGAGAAGGAGGAGGAGGAGGAGGAGGAGGAGGAGGAGGAGGAGGAGGAGGAGGAGGAGGAGGAGGAGGAGGAGGAGGAGGAGGAGGAGGAGGAGGAGGAGGAGGAGGAGGAGGAGGAGGAGGAGGAGGAGGAGGAGGAGGAGGAGAAGAAGAAGAGGAGACAGAGGGCAAGGAGAAGGAGAAGAAAGCAGAGGAGGAGAAGAAGAAGAGCAGGAGGAGACAGAGGGCAAGGAGAAGGAGAAGAAAGCTGAGGAGGAGAAGAAGAAGAGCAGGAGGAGAAGAAGAAGGAGAAGGAGGAGAAGGAGGAGGAGAAGAAGAAGAAGGAGGAGGAGGAGGAGGAAAAAAAGGAACAAGAGGAATTGAGTACGAAATAAGTTAGTTCAAAAGAGAGATGAAATTCATAAAAAAACTACTAAAAAGGTGAATTTCAGCGCAAATGAAAATAAAAAATTCTCAGTTTTTCGCTGCATTTATCTCATTTTGAAATCAAATATGATGGAATGTCAATTTTGTAATTACAGGTGTAAGAAGTTATTGTTAAATGAATACCTGAGGGCAATATGACTGATCTTTTCAGCCCCTGTTAATTGTTGATTTATTAGTAGTAGTATAAATGAAGTGTGGGAGGAGGAAAGCGAACTTAATCACTATGAGTCCTCCGGGTCTCTCTTTCCTGATAACTAATAAAATTCACAGCTCAACAAGAATTATGAAAACACAATAATTGCCATCCAATGCATAACAGTACTGTTCCCCCTAGCTACATATAGGCCTCTCTTTGAGATTGGATTTCCAGGTAAAAGACCTGCCCATCCACATTATTCTCTTAATTGTCTTCAAACACATTATTTCTCCTTCAGAATTTTCTAGAGCTACATTATCAGCGAAGATTGTTGGAAAGAAGCCAACTTTAAAGGTAAAAACCAGTTTTGGATACGCCCCCCTCTCAAAAAATGAAATGGTTGCTCTTATTAACAATCATGTGAAAGAATATGTTTTGACTATTAAATATGTGATGATACAAATTTTTCTGAGAAGCCGCCTACTAATTGATATATTTGGTAAATTATTATATCTATTTGGACCTGATAGATATTGTGCATGTGTCGTGTAGTCCCATATACACCTTTCTGTGTACAGTGCTTGTAACTTTACCAAGACTGGGCCAAATTTCATATCATTTTGATGATTCCAGAACCTTGCGGTATACACCAATAGATATTGTGCATGTGTCGTGTAGTCCCATATACACCTTTCTGTGTACAGTGCTTGTAACTTTACCAAGACTGGGCCAAATTTCTTATCATTTTGATGATTCCAGAACTATATGCTAGATGATCAACCTTGTCTGAATGATTCACAATGCAATCGCATGACCAGAACTGGTCTTTATCTTTAATAGCATTTTGGTTGCTTTCTTTGCCTCTCTGCGTGGTCCCTTTTTTGCCACATACAATTTTGCAAAAGACAATGGCATTTCAAAATGATGTATAGTTCTCCGGTCTTGACTAGCTTTGTGACAATTAACCCTTTTAACGTTGGTATAGATTAATCTTGCACTGAAAACGGTTACCTAATCTTGCAATGAAAGTGGTTCAATGTTGAAGGCTTGAAGCCATCGATCCCATGATAAGTAGAATGTGGCCCAGGGAGTTTATTTTTCTGTTGCCTATAAAGAGTTAAAGAGAGGTATAGGTTTTGGTATGTTACATTCCAGGAAAAAATATTACAAAATTTAGGGGGCTACTTTTCAAGCTTGCTTGCATAAAAATAACACTCTTTAATTTCATTTACATTGAGCTCTATGCACATTTTTGGGGGCTCTTTTATGACTTCCAGGGGCTCTTTTTGGCATTTCGGGGGTGAATTTGCCAGAGCCCTCATGCATTTTTTTACCTATTACATTTTTTTTCAAAGCCTAGTTCACACTTCACAGTTTAAGGTTGTTGGCCCATTTACCAATGTCCAGAACATATTCCCTAGCTGGGCCCCTCATGTTCTAGTTTTCCAAGTTCCGGGCCCTTAGCCCTCTTTCTGCTCATGAATCTTTTGAGACACACCTTTTGAAACTGTCTAGACCACTAATCGGGAGCTTCTTGGAAAGAGGCAAGTGGAAACGGGCAAGTTTTGTAAGACAATACTTTTCGCTACCAATTGCTGCTTAGGGTCAATCGCCTCTTGACCAATAGACCAAATCCCGGAGCTGGGCCTCTCTTTTGAAATTAGTTTTCCAAGTACTGGGACCCGTTTCACAAAGCCTTTTTTCAATGACAATTGACAAAAATCAGCGACAAATCTGCTGATAACCAATCAGAAGCAAGGATTTCAGTAGCTTATAACAAAAACTGTCATTTGTCACTGATGAAAAGTGTTGTGAAACGCCCCCCTGGGCTATCACATTTCCCTTTCCTCATGTACTCTTCAGACACATTGTATTTCCTTCACGATTGTCTTCCGATTATGAAGCAGCAGACACTAGGAAAGAGGCCAGCGTAACGGGCAATTCTTGTAGCTATTGATCGATAAGGACTATGGCCCACTGAAAATGGCCAGCGCTCACTGTATTAATCCATTGCCTACTGGAACTTGGTGGTCCCTGTATTAAGCCTATGGTTATTGAGCTATTGATCATTGAACAGGTCAGCAACACCTGGTACTGTTTCCTTATTATTTTTCTTTCTGGTAGGGACAGGCTTTTATTTCTAGTTTTTTCTGGTTTTTTTTTTTGGAGGGTGTGCATTGTCATGTTTCTACAATGTACGTTGACAACTTGAAAAAATGAATTTTAAAAGGTGCAATATGTACAGGTACCTATATAAAAAAATAATCAAATTAAATGTTGGATGTATCGCATCTTATTGATTGGTACGTGATGTCAAGTCGTCATGGTCTCACAGGTACCCACATGTCATTGACCTGGATGTCAGTTGTATAGACCGATACAGTCTAACCTGCTTTAGTGACCACCTGTAGAGGACGACCATCTGTCTTTAAAAAACATTTTTTAGTTCCTTTGTAAATGGTTTTTCTTTCAAACTAGCTGTACTAAAACAAAAAGTAAAGGAACCTGTACTATTAAATCAACCTGTAGTACAGGTACACAAAGAAAACCTGCCTGTAACAATCCTGTAAATGTACATACACACGTACATGTATCCGCAAACTTTAGTAGACATTTAGTCAATAACATTGCATTGTAGTTCTCTTCAAGTTCCATCTGACTTCATCTTCATTCATAACTTTTTGTATTCTATTTATTTGATTCTTTTCTTCCTATATAATGCTTGCTGGTTGTATCATGTCTCTGATAAAACAACTCTGACTACAAGAGTAAAGATATTGATGTATTACTTTTGTCGCTTTCTGGCATACTGCTTCAATAGAAAGCTGTATTGATTGTTTGCGCTAAAGTGCATTTAAGCATAAACCAGATCAATCAATAGTAATAAAAGCCCTGCCCATGTGTTAAAAACTACTTGTATTGGCAGCGTATGGCATTAGCAATGTTCACATGTGACGGTGTGCTAAAAACCACTTACATTTATAGCTAATGTATGTTCACACAGAAACGTGTGCTAAAAAAGCACTTGCATTGGCAGCGTATGGCATTGGGTATGTTCACACAGAACCGTGTGCTAAAAACCACTTGCATTTATAGCTATGTTCTCACAGGAAAGTGTGTTAAAAACTACTTGTATTGTCAGTGTATGGCATTAGCTACATGTACATGTACAGGTGTATGTTCACACAGGACCGTGTGTTAAAAAAATTACTTGTATTGGCAGCATATGGCATTAGCTATGTTCACACAGAACCGTGTGTTAAAAACCACTTGCATTGGCAGCATATGGCATTAGCTATGTTCACACAGAACCGTGTGCTAAAAACTACTTGCATTGGCAGCGTATGGTATTAGGTATGTTCACACAGGACATTGTGGTAAAAACCACTTGTATTGTCAGTGTATGGCATTAGCTAGAGTGTACATGTACAGGTGTATGTTCACACAGGACCGTGTGTTAAAAACCACTTGCATTGGCAGCATATGGCATTAGGTATGTTCACACAGAACCTTGTGTTAAAAACCACTTGCATTGGCAGCATATGGCATTAGCTATGTTCATACAGGACTGTGTGCTAAAAACCACTTGCATTGGCAGTGTATTGCATTAGGTATGTTTACACAGGATGGGTGCTAAAAAGCACTTGCATTGGCAGTGTATTGCATTAAGTATGTTCACATGGGACAGTGTGCTTAAAATCACTTGCATTGGCAGAAAACCATTTCCAATGGCAGTGTCAAGCATCGGCTATGTTCACACAGGAGGTGTGCTAAAAACCACTTGCAAATGCAGTGTATAGTAGAGATGTTGTGGTCGAGTGGATACGTCGCCGGACTGTCGATCACAAGGTCCGCGGTTCGAGTCCCACAGCTGCACTAATGTCCTTTGGCAAGACATTGATCTACATTTGCCACACTCCACCCAGGTGAAGTAAATGGGTACCTGGTAGGAATTTATTCCTTGAAACGCAGCGCGCGTAACAGCTGCACTGCTAAAGCCAGGGTAATTATGCTGCATTATTGTAGAGCGCTTAGAGACTTCTGACAAAGTAAGTGTTAGGTGCTATATAAGCACTGTAATTATTATTATTATTATTATTGCATTAGCTATGTTCACAATGGACTGTGTGCTTAAAATCACTTGTAATGGCAGTGTGTAGCTACATGTACATGTATGTTCACAAGGGACCTTAAGTGCTATAAACCACTTGCCAATTAGCGCAGCAAGCAGACATTTTCACTACAAACTAGCGTTACCTAAAAGTTAATCGGTTCGCACGGCACATGACTTCTAGTGAAGACCCTGTAACACCTAGTTATCGTGCTAAAAAACTTCAAAACCACAACCTAAGCTAATCTAACTCGCTGTCGTGTGAATATGACTATTGTGTTGGAAGAATACAATGAAAATTGATCGTTTGCTGAGGTGCATTTGTGATGTAAGCTGCTAAATGAACATGATACCTCCATAAAAACGTCATTGTAAACGTGCATAATGGCTATTGAGACTTCCCTTGACTCATTGATTTTGACTTTATTTTCATTCAATATTCAACCTGTATAATTTGATGAGGACCACCACTGAGTTCATTCATCATGTACATCTTCTTGGATTCCAGTATACCATTAGAGTATGTCTTAGGAATATGCCTAAGGTTATCAAATGTTTGCCTATCTTTAAAAAGATAAGGGGACGTCCTTTCTTTGTTTGGGTGGGGGGGGGGGGGTGCAAAAATTACAATTACATTTGTCCCTGTACAATGTACAGGGACAAATGCAGGGAAGAGATGGCTGACAAAAATACTGTACCTAGCATATTAAAATTAACATGCTTTTTTTTTTTTTTGGGGGGGGGGGATCCAACAGATGCAACGGAAGGATTCTTGAAATAGATTCCCAGGACAATACTGTTTGGGAATTGAGTGTACATGTATGTGTGTGTGCGCGTGTGTAGGTACCGGGGACACTCATAAGATCTGTACCTTCACTTTGGCGGCCACTCAAAAAATGAGGTCATCCTCTCTTGGCAAACCATGCGAATGAGATGCCCTTTCATATAGGGGTACGTTTATTTAATGTAGGTACATGTACTCTATTTGCATAGAAAAATTAGGTCCTCAGTTAATGTAGTAAATTCCCAGATCGTACTTGGGATGATATATTCCTACAAACATACTGTGTTCTCAAGCATTTAATAACATGTGTACATGTGCATATGAGTCCTTGATTAACACCAGAAATGCATACATGTAATGTAGGTGTGTGTGTGTGTGTGTGTGTTTATGGATAGGGGTGGCATGATAAATAATAGATAAACCAAAAAGATGATCTTTATATTGTAAATGAGCAATGATATCATCATTGAATTTCAAGAATCTATACTCATGGTACATGTAGGTGTTATCAAACTCAGTCATGTTGAATTCTGGTAACAATACAAATTAACTGCTATCAAAATTTGTACAATTCCCCCCAAAATGTAAATGTACTATGTGTAGTATTAGAAACAGTATATGATTACTGAGAAATCAGCATAATAACCAATCTTCTACAATGTCATTTTTGTAAGACTATACATTATTGCCAGCTACACCTTATTTTGTGTATCTACTGTAGTCACATTATTAAAGAGAAGATTGTCCTATTCATTTTTATTGCAATTTGTTGTTATTTTGATCGCAGGTGGCAGGCGTAAACTACATGTTTACCTTACTTACTGTATAATTAAATGTATTGCCTGACGACAACGAAGGTTGTTTCAAGGTTTCTTGAAACGAAGCGTTATTATGAGAACTCACCCTTCTCTTTGTAAAGGATTAAAATGCAAATACTTTTATTGGTCTCATACATGTATATTTAGTTTTTTGTTATTTGAATCACAGTTTGCTGCAAACTACACACTTTAGTATTATTGCAAGATAAACAATGGAATTAAAAAAAAAGGATTTCTGGAAATATAGCTTTAATTATGAGTATTCAATTTTTGTTCTCTCTCTCTCTCTTTCTATTTTTTCTCTCTCCCCCTCTCTCTATCTCTCTTTCTCTTTCTCTTTATCTCTATCTCATATCTCTCTCTCTCACCCTCTCTCTCTCTCTATCTCTTTCATTCTCTCTCTCTCTCTCCCCCTCGCTCTCTCTCTCCCCCTCGCTCTCTATCTATCTATCTCTCTCTCTATATCCCCTCCCCTTTCTCTCTATCTCTCTCATGTTTACAGGACTGGTCAAGCTGGGCGTCCATTGCGTTTCAGGGAAAAAAGTGGCAATAAAAATCATCAACAAAGAGAAGCTCAGCGAGTCCGTTTTGATGAAGGTAGGTCCTTTTTCATCGTCATGGCGATGTCATGCATGGTGCCAATCATATCAATGTATAAAATATAGTTTGTATCTTGAGTAGATGTCCTCTGCCAGAAGGCATAATAACTCTGCTGAAAATTATCTAAGTAAACACCCTTCTGGCTTTTAAAAACAAGTATATGGTGTGAGGGGGAGTATGATATTGAGTTTTTCTTCAGCACTTGTATTACTGCAATTGATAAGTTATGATGGAAGCACAACAAAACTTTATTTATATTCTTCTCTCTTTCTTGAGTAGATATCCTCTGCCAGAAGGCATTAACTCTGCTGAAAATTATCTAAATAAACACATTTCTGGCTTTAAAAAAAGTATATACATGTATGGTGTGAGGGGGAGTATGATATTGTGTTCTTCTTCAGCACTTGTATTACTGCAATTGATAAGTTGTGATAGAAGCACAACAAACCGTTGTTGTTGTTTTGTATTTTTTCAGTATATTGATTAACTTTCTCTATTATCATCTTTGTAAAGTGCTTAGAGATACTTTTGTATGAAGTAATGTATATTTATAGATCAAGTGCTTTTGTAGGCTATGCTCAAAAACATTTGAAAAAATCACTCTCTCTAAAAATCCAGAGGGAGAGGCCCTTGAGAATTAAGTTACGGCTTGAACATTCTGTTCAAAACATACCTGCAAAAACATGCATTTCCGCACATCTAGAACAGCAATGGAACATGCCAAAGTCTTGCGCATCACTCAGTCCATTTCTGTTGATTACATCTAATTAGATCAGGGGAGAGGCCTGTATCTGGGTAGAAGCTTTACCTCTCTCTCATCTTACTGCGAGCTTGGATTGGAATGAGTCGATGGCTTGGTTGGTAGGGTTTGTGCCTGTTGAACCAAAGATCGTGGGTTCAAACCCAGCCCAGGGGGTGTTTCACAAAGATTCTAAGTTGAACTTAACTCTAAGTTGGACTTAAAAGTTATGAAGAGCCAATTGTAGCCTTAAAATAAATATATTAAAAAGCAAAAATTCAAGTATTTTAGACTTTAAATAAATTCCACATGAAGAACATGAAATCTCCCATTTTAATAGAAAATAAGAAAGATTTGAATCAATATTTCATGCCTTTTAAAATAACTTTTACAAAATAATTTCAAAGATGCTAACGGCTTTCCATAATTTAATTGTTAAGTCCAACTTGGAGATAAGTTCAACTTAGGATCTTTGTGAAACACCCCCCAGGTGTTTGACTGAAGCCTGCTTTGTGTTGAAATTTGCCCCTCCTCCTATTCCATAGATGCTTGCTGAATACATGTAGGTTACAGTGGAAAACACTGTGTCCGTTGGATAGGATGCGGCAGAAAGGCAGGTTATAAACCCACTCCGTCTATTCAATTCAAATAAGAGTAGGGGAAATCCTGAGGAGTACATGTACATGTATGTATCTGGGGGAGAGACCCAAGGGTTAATGATTTAGTTCCCTATCCCCTTCCAGGCACAGGTGGTGCCAAATCATCAGTAGAAAAAAAAGCAATACATGGAAGTAGAGGTTGATTTGGCTATCCAAGATTTGCTTCTACAACTGTTACATGTACTCTGAGCTTCATTTTGTCAGAATTATAGGGGTAAGCATTAGTTGTTTTAGGTTTAGGTTTAGGCTTATATGTACATGTACATGTAGATATCATGATTGGTTGTAGTTAAAGGTAGCAGTTTGGTTCCTGTAGGAAAAAAAAACTACTTGTACGAAGTTGTGGTTCAAAAAAAGAAAAACGGAGTACATACAAATCCCTGTGATTAACATTTAAATAACTGAGTCTTGAGTTACTGATCAGGGCGATTTGGGCTCAGCAACTCACAACATGGAGAAAATAGCTTTTATTCTAAAAAAGTAAACAACACCAGAAATCATTCTGTTGATCTTAATGCCTGGTAGCAAGGTCTTACGCTTGAAGAATCGCAGAGCCTTGATTGGCTCTGACATTCTACCCTTTTTCGAGAGGAACGGCCTGACAAAATGTTACCCCAACATTTCCGTTTCTGCCTCTCGGTTTAATATATTTCCTCCTTGATTTGGCCTGAAAGGTTAGATTGAGCAAGCCGGTCACAGTACTTTATATGTAAAGTGATGCCAATTCGAGTCTGAGCATTTTCTTGAATCTTTAACCCCTTAGGGCAAGTAAAATAGTATCCTTGTTTCTAGTCTAAATTTTTTGTAAAATGGAAAAAAGGGGGTTCCAAGATTTTTGATTTTGTTTTCCCTTTCACACAACAATATAATGTGAAGTCAAATTTAACAATATTCTTAAAATACAATTCTATTTGTCCATGAACTACAGAAGTTGAAATTGTACTTGCATGTTTTTCTTAGTTTATTTTCAATATATGATGTAAGATCTTAGGATCATGTCCAGGAAGAAGATGTCAAATGACAAAAAGGAGGGGGGCTGAAAAGGGAATTATGGACTAGGGGATGAAAAACTAGGAATCACTTTTCTGGGCCTTACCAGTATCAAAGAACTTGATCAAAACAAAATTCAAGGCTCATTTGTAGGGAAGTGCAATACGGTTGACAGTACCATTATTATGATCCAACTTCTTAAAGGGATCGTTTAACAATGTTAAATCTGAGATACACGGTCCTACATGTTACCAGTGTCTGTGATATGGTGTAATATTGAAGCCCTAAAAAAAATTGCGCTTCAAAATCATCAAGAAATGCCTCAAAAAAGTAAAAATCTTTGAGTGACCGGTTTTACCATACTCGTTTTCCCCAATAGACTAGTGTTATGAAAACCGTTTAGCGAACGGTTTTCAAAATTTGTAATTCCAATCATTATTTTTGATAATCAGACAGGCGATTGGCTTGTAAAAGTCATGGAGTTCCTGACTGACCTAAAGGTTTATTTATCATTGCAGCATGAGCTAAATCAAGGATGATTTAAAGGATCTAAGACAAAGTTACTGGATCCCTTTAAAAAAGTGTTGATTGTATTAGAAAATACATTTCCATAAAACTTGTGTTTGTCAGATCTACAGGGTGTGAAGAAAAGCATGCTACAAATTCCTTGATTGCTTGCTTGGTCAACTGCATGTGGCAGACTAACCTTGTACTATAAGCCAGTTCATAGATACAATCTGCGCATGGGCAGATAAAGGTCATTTGTACCAAAAAGGTAAAACCCACCAGAGATGAATACTGGATATGCGCTCATGAAAGTTATGTAACATTATTCATTTATGCACCAACGGTACATTCTAAGATACGCAGGTGGAAGTATTCTTTTCAAGAGGGCAAACAAAAGGTATTCATGAAGCACATCTAGGACTTTGGCAGTTATTATTCTAAGATGCTCAAAGTGGAACTTCTCCATGTGTAAAAGATCTGTGGATATTTGGGGTCATTTGTACAATATATCTGTAAACTCCCTTATTAAAACAAGTTACGTTCACTACTGCTACTGCTACTTCAATCATGAGTAAGCTAACAAGAGACGGTGGTAGCTCCACCAGAGCTGACCACCTGTTTACGACAGACCAAACAATACCAACATAGGAGTTGCTATGTCAGACGTGCTAGAATCACCAGGAATAGAAAGGTAATGTGGAGGTACTGTATGAAAGAATGCAATTCTTTTGTAAACATGTGTTGAGCTGGGGGAAGTTACTGTACATACCACTGCCTCTTGTTAGCTCACTAATGATTGACAGATGATGTCACAAGATGAATGAGATCTGGAGTATTTTTTAAGAGGATGGAGCTTAGGTCTGAGAAAATTATATTTAAAAATCTATTAAATATATTTTGAAGTTTAAATATATTTAGAAGTTTAAATATATTTAGAAGTTTAAATAACGGAATATGAGTTGTAGATTTATGCAGCCCTGCGCATCAACAGGAATCAACTTATATTTGGATGACGTCAGATCTTTCAAGAACAATTGTAGTAGAAGTGTACAATGGACCAAACCCCCTCGAAAAATAGCCTGCAATCTTTAAAACTGTAGCACAAAAAGGAGAACTTTAGAAATTTCTCCCTCCTTTTGTTTCAATGTCATTGAATTTGTCATTCTAACTGTCGGACAATGGGGTCATCATTGAGAGAAATTTCCTCTTTAATTTGGGTTAGAGCTTGCAGGCACACTTGAAGCTATTAGCATCTCACACTTACATCGAGGCAAAAAAGTGCCGTTTAGCAGTCGTCCTGTTTAAGAAAATGTCTTCCTCCATCACGGCAGCGATCTGTCATCTTCACCATCGACTGATTATCAATTCCTTTTCTTTAAAATGGAAATGATGTTAGCAGATGGGCCAGAGTCTTCAGGCTGAAAGGCCTAAATTGATAATTTATTGGTAGAGATTCATTTTTAATTTGCATCTTAATAATGAGTGGAGAGCTGAAACTGAGAGAGCGTGTACATGGTTTCTTGAAGCAATTTGACAAGGGATAATTCATGTGAAGTGCTACAGTGTATATAGTGTGTTGCGTGTGGGACATGGTGGGTGTGTGTTTAGATGGTGCGGGTGTGTGTTTGAGAGAGTGTGTGTGTGGGATAATTCATGTGAAGTTCTGTAGTGTGTTGCGTGGGGGACATGGGGGGTGTGTGTTTAGATGGTGCGGGTGTGTGTGTGAGAGTGTGTGTGTGGGATAATTCATGTGAAGTGCTGTAGTGTGTTGCGTGGGGGACATGGTGGGTGTGTGTTTAGATGGTGCGGTGTGTGTGAGAGAGTGTGTGTGGGATAATTCATGTGAAGACTGTAGTGTGTTGCGTTGGGGACATGGTGGGTGTGTGTTCAGATGGTGTGCGGGTGTGAGAGTGTGTGTGTGTGTGGGATAGTGGGTCAGGGTGCATACATGTATAGTATGCATGCTGCATCTCCTAGGCCTGTCAACCTACAGTACACGCCGAAGATCTCCGCAACACGATTTACACGATTCAAAATTTACACGATTCGTATGCTCGCGGGAATCGTGTAACCATTTATTTTACACGATTCGTCTTTTGCCAATTAAGCGAATTTTGAATCGTGTAAATGTGTAATCGTGTAAAATTACACGATTCCTCAATTCAGATCGAATCGTGTAATCGTGTAATCTGCATGCCGAAAATCTCCGCAACACGATTACACGATTCAAAATTTACACGATTCGATTGCTCGCTGGAATTGTGTTACAATTTATTTTCAGTGGTGATGATGAGCAGATTACGATGTCTTGTTCAGTAGAAGCAGGAATAACCAACAGCTGAGAGGGGGTAGGGTTGAACGAAGACAACGGGGACGAGCGGGAGAGCGAAGATTACGCATTCTGTCTCTCTTATATATTTTTAGTTGCGGTGTGTGTCTCTAGTTTAATTTTAGAATGTTTGAAAATAAAAAATCAGTTCACTTCCCGAAAAGCACTGTCGGATTTAATCCTCGGTGAGAAAAAAGAAAGAAAAAAAGTGATGAACGACAAAGGAAGGGGGTGGGGGTATTCCTTAGTTGTAAATAAATATTAAAAAATATTAGAAAACTTAAAGGAGGGCTAACATAACTAAGTATGGTGTGATACTTTTACAATACAAGGCAATACCAATTGAAATATGTTCACCAGCTCATTCGTTACTATAAATGTCGTTATACTATGTATTTTATTCCGTCATTATCCATGAGAGTGCGAGGGGCGTCATTTTCCCCCACGAGAGTTCCTGGCCTTGGCTGATATGTTTTACGTCATTGGCAGCTTGAAAAAGGTCACAAACAATTACATTTTGATTACTTATTGCTTTTTTGACTTTCCTCATTTTTGTAAATTATCTTTTACAACATTGCATTCAGCTACATGTATGAAGAGCCACGGTCAAGGATTAATGGCACACTTCCTGTCACATACAAAGGAAGCTTTATGTAGCCTGTCATTTGACCCTCGCCGGGGACAAAGGACGTTGCCCTAACTACAGGTAGTGTTGTAGATCCTTACATAAAACCTATTGTTCAGGGGGTCATATGTTTAATGGGATAAAAGTAACAAGGGGCAAATGTATCAGCGGCTTCCACCCTTATAGTAGACACGCGCTATGCGTATACGCCCTGCACAGCTTCCAACATACAACAATTAATATACAAGAATAACAGGTCAAAATTAAGTCAGCTTGAACAGGATAACCCACGAAAGCTCGAGAGCTTATTTCCAGTGGGGTGTTAGCTGTAGGTGTTAGCTGTAAAGTGTTAAGTGTTATAGGTTAAAATTCTTTTTATGTCACAAGGGACCAGCCCTAAATATGTTCTTTCTTGCTGGTTCCTCATTCTTATATATATTTGTATTTTATGTTAATCTTTCGTTATGTTATTTGTATGTTTTTATATGATGAATGGAATAAAATGAATTGAATTGAATGAACAGTGGGGTCCCCGACAGATATTTACACAATTAATAAGTTAAAATAGTAATATTTAGAGACAGATAAGAAAGAGAAAATCAAACTTATTAAAGATAATAATGATGATAATGATAATAACAACATTGAACTGATGATAGAAATGATAATAAGTACAAGAAGAAAATAAGAAGGAGAAGAAGAAAAAGAGGAGGAGCTAGGAGGAAGAGGAAAATAATGATGAATATGTAGAACTTTATATTACGTAAAAAAACACAAGTATGTACAAAATGAAAAGGTATGAACCCGCAGAAGAATACAAATTTCAATCATATAATATGTCATTCGCTTCGATCTTCTCTGACTCTCAAAATAAGCAAAGTTTTCTGTTTCCTTTATATCATTAGGAAGGGAATTCAAAATTGTGTATGCCATCGTAATAAAACGAACTACCAATACTAATTACTCTTTCTGGCAAATTAAAGTTGAATCGGCTATTCCTTGTATTATAATCATGTGAGTCAGTAACAAGATCGAAGTTGGAAGGAATATAATGATTCGACCTAGTATGATATATGTTATGCAAGTTATGCAATACGAGTTCAAGACATCGGGTTTTTAGCATGGGAGTAAAATCTTCAATTACCTAAAAAGAAATAATTAAAAAGAAAAAAATCTGGACAAATATGTGCTTGTGCAATCACTGTCATTTTTATATTGTCAAAAAATAAGATTTTAGGCTCTGTATTAGGCGAAGTTTCAAGGACGAAATTTAATGCTAGGATACAAAAAAAAAGTATGGCCGCCCTCCTAGGGGCCAAATGTAACAACGTTATAACTAGTATAATTCTCCCCACGTAACTGGAAAAAATATAATGTAGATGAGTCAAGCATATGTCATAGACATTATTATTTTTTTATTGGGGTTCTTTAAAATATTGTTTAATTGATGAAAATCTATCCAGCGCATAATCTTTGGGGAAAAAAAGAAGAAAACAAATATATTTTTCTGAGGGATATATGATTTGTAGGTACAACTGTATTTGGTTAGAATTGCCCCATAGGTGTGTTACAATTGCCTCGTGTTAATATGGGGCAATTGTAACACTTGACTACCGGTATTGTTATGATAATGGCTTGATAGTAACTTGTTTCACTTGACTCAAACCTAGTCATATTTCAAGCCAAGAAATGCATCTTTCATTTCATATACCTTTAAGTAAGTAGCCTATATAACTATAATAAAAATGAAATGTCAGAATTTTCTTTCAGAATTGGAAAAAGGTGTTACAATAATATTGTCCCGGTCTCCCCTAAGGATCTAAGCCACTGGCTACACCACAGGGGTGAGGAAGGGGGGGGGGGGCCCCAATTCATGAACAAATATTCAGCGGCGCATAAGTGTGTGGGGGTGGGGGTAGTGAGCACTATTTTTGTTTTACTCAACAACCCCCCCCCCCTTGAGCAAAACATAAAAAGGTAAAATTGTGGTAATCTTTTTTAAGACTTTTTTTCCCAGGGGTGGGGGCCCGTCTTTTTTTCCTTTTTTTTTAGATGTAAAATTTACGGTGCAAGCCGACAATGACTAGAAAAAGTGAGTGGCCAACTGTCTTTGTGTTACATTTAGCTAGCGGTACAGTGCCCCCCCCCCCACAATTTTTCAAGTACCCCAAAAGTGCTTCGTTTTACATAGAAAAAGTGCCCTTTCAACCTTGTAAGAAGTGCCCCTTTGTAAATAGGAAAAAATCCCCCTTTGACTTTGACGAGTGCTCCTATTAATTTGTAAAAAGTGCCCCTTCCCCTTTTATGTCAAGATCATTATTATTTTGGCTTTCCTCTTTTTCGTAAATTACATTTAACAACATTGCATTCAGCTCTAGTATGAAGAACTACGGTCAAGACTTAATAGCACACTTCCTGTCACATACAAAAGAATGTGGCCTGACATTGACCCTCGACGGGGCGTTGTCCTAGCTACAGACAGAGATGCTTACATAATACCTATTGTTCAGGGGGACCCCCTTTGAACATAGGATTTCCTGAACAATAGGTATTACGTTTGGATCTAAGCCACTGGCTACAGAGTACAGGAAGCAGTAACAAGACGAGAATGAATATAATAAGTGAATGGCCAGCTGGCTTTGCGTTACGTTTAGCTAGCGGTACAGTGCCCACCCCCCCCCCACTTTTTCAAGAATCCCCAAAGTGCCCCTTTATACGTAGGAAAAGTCCCCATTTTACTTTGACAAGTTCCCGTATTCATTTGTAAAAGTGCCCCTTCCCCTTTTCAACTATGAAAAGTGCCCCTTTCATTTGGACCCTTTTATTTATTTATTTTTTGACACGCGCCCCTTTTCCTTCGACGAGTTCCTATTTTCCTTTACAATAAGTGTCCATTTTCAATTCTCATAAGTGTCCTTTATAATCTCAATTAAGTATTATCCCTCTTTAGGTACGAGAAGTGCCCCTCTTCACTTTTGATAAATGCCCCCATCAACTCCGATTAATGCCCCTATTAAAATCTGATCAGTGCCCCTTTTCTTTCAACTAATGTTTTTTCACCCCTTTCTCTCTCTCTCTCTTTCTCACTCTCTCTCTCTCCTTTTCTGTCACTATCTTTCCACTGCCCCCTTTATCTTTCTCGCCTCTCTTTCTTTCATTGTGTTCCACTCTTATCTTTTTTATTTTCTCTTTTCCTCTCCGTTTCAAAGCCTTTCTAGTTCTCATTTTTATTTCTTTCACTATGTTTCGCCCTTCTTTTCTTCCGTTAAAGTTTTTTTCGTTTTCCTTTTTTCTCTCTTGCAAAGTTTTTCTTCTTAATTATATTTATCGTGCCATTTCAACCCTCATTTTCTTTTTATATATACCCTTCTCGTAGCTATCTTTTTTCCTGTACTTTTCATCTATCATGTCTTCTTCTTTCTGACGTTTTCCTACCTTGTCTCATGATGCAGGTTAGTAGAAAGTGAGGAGGTTTATACACGAATATAAAGTACAGTAATTACCTGATGTAGGCAAGTGGTGTAAAAAGCAATTACTTGGTTTAAGCGAGTGGTGAAAGCAAGACACGATTAGCAGATTGTTGCAACTGGTCGAATCATCCTTCCAATGCCCTTATAACCATTATAACTATTTACACGATTACACGATTCAGAGAGACAGTCTTCAATCGTGTAAATTTACACGATTACACAGTTACACGTTTGTTGCATCTGGTCGAATCATCCCACCAATGCACTTTATTATTTACACGATTACACGATTCAGAGCGACAATCTTCAATCGTGTAAATCTACACGATTACACAGTTACACGATTCAGGCGAATCGTGTAAACCGTGTAATCCAAAAAATATATCGTGTAATCGTGTTTCGGAGATTTTCGGCGTGTACTGTACATCATGGAGCACTGCCGTACGAACAAACGCTCGTGGCTCGGTGATGTTATTCATTCATATGCGATGGAGAGATCTGTATAGTAGAGAGATGTGTAGTACGCCTACAGTATGGCACCAGTATGATTTGTGTGTGTATTGCCTAGGTACAGGAATCTTCTGCAATGAGGGATGGGGGATGTACAGTGTATAAGAGTGCATGGATGTGATAGTGTGTATTATGGTTGTGTGTGGGTGGGTGGGTTGAGTTGTGTGTGTGTGTGGATTGAGGTGTGTGTGTGTGAATGGACAAAACGTGGGTGAATAGAGAGTGGTTTAACAGAGACAAAAGACATAAATTAACCTTAAGATTTGTCAAGAAACAATGGACAAAAAAATTAAAACAAGAAATACCTTCTTTAATAGCACTTGTAGGCTTCCCAACTTTCCTGGAAAATCTGGGTTCCTTTTTTTGTCCACTTCAGAAAAATTCTGGGAGTTTGAGAAGATCAATTAAATCAGGGAAAACAACAAAGAAATACATGGGCCCCCACAGAAAACTTCTGATTATTTTTCTCATGTTCAGAGTACATATTCAATTATCCACAGAATTGTTTCAAACTGGACATTGATCATTTTGAAAACTCCATGAGGGGAAAAAATGTTGATTTTTTTTTTTTTTAATTGTTGTATTTCATGAAAAATTGGGAACCCTGATTGGTTGAGCCTTCACTACAGAAATCATTTTCATATATCCAAAATATGTAGAAAAGAAAAAAAAACACCCAATGTAATGTTAACATTTTATCTGTGTCTTTTACAAGAAATTACATTGTAAGCAATCCAATTAATGTATATTTTTCAGTGTATTTTACAAGAATACCATTTTGAATTATTAGATTTGTCAGTTACTTCCTTTTTCACCAAGGGTCCTTCACAGCTGCTTGCCAGTGTCACAACAGACTGGGAGAAAGCTTTTTCTTTCTTTTATTCATGAAACCGGGGAGACAGGGATTCCCATCTGCCGCTCATCCTTTCAAAGACGATACATTATTCCGCAGTAATCTTTATTGATAAGGCTGGGGCATACCGAAGATTGCTTTGAATTTGGTAAAGAAAATTTACTGAGATACTGTAGGGGCTGGAGGGCTTTTGATGTGATAGCTTTCTTTAATTCCCACCCATCCACAAATGTGTACATGAAAATTAACATGCAAACTAGCAAAGAAAAAAAATGCATTGACGTTCATGTACATGTGCTCTGAGCTAGTGAAAATGCTGATTATGGTTGAAGCTTATGTCAATAACATTTAGGTTTTGATTGGAAGATAGAAAACAAAATGATTATTTCATTGCATCTCAATTATTGTAAAGATTATTTAAATGATTATAATCCTTATTCTATAATAAAACACAATATTCTAAGACAATGTTTAATACCGGTAATTGTTTTTAAAAAGAGAAATTTGAGATTTAGGAAAGAGGAAAAATAATTTATGAGCTTTTTCATTCTCCTTACGTTAGTGTGGAAGAGAATCATACATGAAACATAAAGAAAAAAATGAACATTTTGGACCAAACTTTCATGCAACATGTGTTTGCAGTCCCATATAGCCCTTGTTGGGGGTAAAATACATCTCATATTCAACTTGTATTCATTTTTATCAATCCAAAACAGTATCCATCAAAATCCCCCTTTCCCTAAAATGTAATAATAATGAATATGTACAAGGTGCCAAATCCACTTGAAATCAAATGCTAAAGGTGCACTTGTGAAACCAAAAGAAAAAATCACATCAAAGCATAGACTGCATTATAAACAAAGGAAGTGGGGAACAGAAGTAAGGTAGAGCACACCAAAAGGACAATTAATTACGGTATATGTTTTATGTATTATAATTTAACTGATACATTTTTAGATTTTCTTTTAAACACTTCAACTGATCTGCTACATGTATTACAAAGAATATTGCTTATTTCCCCATTGCCTACTGAATTATCATATTCCCCATAGGTTCAGTACAGGAACCACATAGTTCGGGCAGGCAACGGATTAAAGTGCAAAGTAATTCAGGCCACATACATTAATATACTGTGTATTTTGTTTGGTCATTTGTTTGAGTGGGCGTATAGTATGGTCCATCATATGCCTTGTAGGTGTGTAAGCTAATCATTATGAATGACAAATTGAATGAAGAGAAGGTCACATTAGTGTGCCCTCAGGGTTAGACTGGCCTCTGCGTATTTTTAGGCTTATCTTCATCAGCTCGAGATTGCAAAATAGCCCGCTATTTCTGATCTGGGAAATAATCCCAAAGTTACAAATCGCGTCTTCAAGATATTTTGCTCATCGTTCGCGCATAGTGCGAGTCCTTGGGCTGGTGACGCCGCACCGGACAAATAGCGGGATATTTTGCAAACTAGCCCAAGATATCTTGTGATGATTATCTCGACCAAATATCCCACTAATTGCAACTTTGAGCTGATGAAGACGCAAATTAACTGGATAATTTGCGATCAGGATAGTTCAAGTAGCAGGATATTTGGCAATCTTGAGCTGATGAAGACAGGCGGTAACGATCCACTCTTGTAAGTATAATAGTCTGCATGTTGCTCATGAAGATCTAGGGCTTTCGGCTTTGCTAGAAACGAGGGAAGAACTTGAAAATCAATTCCATTTTATTCCATTCAAGGCATTCTGAGGAAAATCACTTGAACCATTGAAGAAGAAAAAGCAGGCAATTTCCTTTGCCTCTAATTCATTTTCGTACTGCATGTAGGGATGGGGGTGGGAGGGGGTGGCACCAAGTCAAGTTCATAACTCTCTCACAAAAAAAATAAAAAAAGGGAATTACCTGTAAATAAAACTATTTTTATTAGGCCATCCAAATTTCAAGTTTATGACGAAGTTACATGTTAGTGTACTAAATGCAAAGCTATCACTGTTTTCTATACAGTGTACAGTATATTAATTTTACTCATTAAAATCTAGCTTGCTTTATTGGCTATTTATTTAGATGTATGCCTAAAACTTATTTTGTCCTCTTTCTTCTCACATTCTTTCGTATGTTGTTGAATCTGTCGATTTCTCTGTTTTGTTCTGTTCAATTCCTGAAGTTCAGTAAGTGTCACTTTATTAGAAAGTGAGGTGTAGATCACACAATAGGGCTGCGAGGAAGAAAATGAATTTTCCCTCCTTCAATTTCATTACTACTAAAATCTAGGGTCCATGCAGCCTTCAGCATTGTAGGTGCGTTCCAACTGCCGACTACTGTACATCAGGTTGATAGAAACCTTGGGTCTTGTGTACAAGTTCACAACCTCTTTTTGAACCAATTGTGTTTCAGAGGCAAGGAAAAAATGACTTTGCCCTCGCTCAACTTCATTACTACTAAAATGTCAATCTAGGGCCTAGCATACATGTACATGCATTTGTACAGAACATAGCATTATAGGAGCATTCCAACTGCCAAGTGCTGTACTTCATGTGCATGTTGATAGAACATGGGTGTTGTGCACAACCCCTTTTTGCATTGAATTTGTACACTGTATGGGCACTCTCAAGGTTTAGAATATCAGTGACTTCACATCTTCAGTAGATCGATGCACTACATGTTAATTCCTATTCATGTAATGATCTAGCATGAATTGTGAACAATGCCCCTCAAATTGGATGTGGCATGCATTTCATGGTAGTACATCACTCCATGGTAAGTGTATGCCTCTGTAATGATGATGATGATGATCCATAGCACTTTTCATGTATGGCGCCATTTATTTGTTTCAATCATTCAGCAAATAAAATTACACCATTTTGCATAGATTTTTGTTTTAGAATGATCCCTTACAACGGCTACAGCACAAAACCACAGACAATGTTGATCTCTATCCTCTTGGGCATTCTGACAACTTTTTGAGGGTTCACTAGACAACCAGCTTATGAGATCTACAACACCCTTCAACAGCATTAACGGTCTCAAAGGTCTTCTAGCCACCTTCCAGAGGATCAACCTGATCCACATCCCTGAAGACCGACAGTCTACAAGACTGACAATTTGGGAAGCCCTTTTTACTGGTCAGATTTTCTTTTTGCCTGTTTATCTAAAAATGATTCCATTAATAGTATTACAAGAACCTTGTGGCTGCCCCCATGAAGGCCCTAACAGTTGTTTATTGTCAGTGGTAGTAATGTCCTTCTTGCTGGTAGCCAACAAACTCAAGATTAGCTACATGTATAAAGGTCTCAAGTACTGTAGCTCCTGAGTCAACGTTAGCTAAACAGTAACCACATATTGGTTTTAAAAGGTCAAGGTGATATTACACATCAGTGACAGGTAGCGAAATCAACATGTGGATGAGAGGGTTATTAACCAAATTTTGTCGGCCAGGAATTCATTGGAATTCTAAATCGCTGTAGTGACCTACATGTACCTTCTAATCTTTAAAAACTGTTATCTGTACTTGTACACATTTATCCCTTTCAGGACAGGATTTATATTTATGGCTAAATTTGATCATATCTTTTTGTTCTAATAGGCAACGATGACAAATTTCTTTTATTACTCCATTGAAAAATTATGATATATCTGAAAATAATATACATGGGTAAGAATGATGTTGAAAAGTTGGAAAATTGACAATTTTGATAGAAAAACAATGCTTTTGATTCTAGCTCAATGTTTTGCCAATTCAAAGATTGTAAAAAAAAATTCCTTTTAAAAATTTCTAGCATCAAATGCAGTATAATCATGATACAAAAATGGATGCTCTGTGTGCAGAAATATTTGCTCAAAGATTTCTACTTGTGCATCACAGTTCATAAAGGACTCTGAATCAAACTTGGTGAGCCAGACTACAAATTTGGAATGATTGTCACGAAAGGGTTAAGAAAACAAGCAAATCAGGTTAACTTACAGGTACATGTACATGTAGGGTGATTGTGCAATTAAATACCTTGGAGTGGCCCTTATATTATATTTAATCCTTAAATCTTTTTTGAAGAATAGCAACGAATATAAACATTGGTCTTGCACTGATCAGAGTATTAAAGTCGCAATCAATGAACGAAAACCAGAAACGAAAGCTATTCATCCTTGCGACATGTTTTTTTTAATATGCACTTTCAATTATGTTGATTTTTATCTTGTATCTTATCTTCTGTATTTATGTTTTATGCATGTAAACAGCACATTTCTGTTGGTATGGTCAATGAAGGCGTTGAAACCAATGGAATGAATTCAAGTTCTTTAATTTTTATTCAAGAAGATTCAGTCATTTCAATGGCCTCTTCTATATTTTCTGCATGTATTTTCATAGAAATTTGTTCTGAGAAAGATTTTTAAAAGTAGATTCATGGATACTAGCCGTAAAAATAAATGTAGGGTGTTTTTGTACAGTGAAAAGGTTGTTACCCTTAAAAGGCCTAAATAGAAATACTCTAATTACAGCCTGCCTCCTGAATTCAAAAGGTCATTTGTTATTCAGCTCATCGTGATCATGCGCAATAATATTGAATGTTTCCCCAAAGCCTCATCCTCCTTTATTATTGAGAGAAACTGCCAGACTACTTAGCGAAATGAGGAAAATACTGTATTAGAGGCGGGCAGCCATGAACTAATACCTCTAAATCTCCTCTGATACGCTAAGGAGTTGGCAGGGCAGAGGTAGAGTGAAGTTAGCCTCTTTAATATCGGATAGATCAATTTGAGGATTCTATAGGGATTTCAGGAAATGATCTACTGGTAAATTAGGAACGTGTGCTTGGATTATGCACCTAAACCCAGGCTCATCAGTTAGAGCATGTTTTACCACAAGGGATTATGCATGTTTACTCCAATGCAGCAAGCTTAGTTTTGAGAAAGTTCTTGTAAATAGTGAATTGTTATCAATTTTTAGTCATTTGAAGTTGTGATGAAGTTTAAGCCAGTGAACTGTTAACAAAATAGTGAAAACTTGCTGAAAACCCCATACCCTGATTTAGAAAAACAAGATAAATACATAAATGTACTTGTGTAGTTAATATGGTCAAGCTGTTGATGTACAAATGTAAATTTAATAATTTTGCTACACATGGCCTATAAAGTCAGTTGAGTCAGTACATGTACTGTATACATACAGGTGTAGCATGTATAATTCAAAGCATCCATAAATTGAATGTACTAGCTATACAAGTAGACATCCAAAATATACTCTGTTTATTGAACTCATAATTTGCTTCAAATTGAAAGCCTATAGATTCTCACATTTTGGCTAAAGTCAACGTTAGTACTCCCCTTTTTGGTCTATCAGTCAACTAGAGCAGACAAAGAGTTTATATTCTGTGTAGCGGAAATCATTACAAATCAAATCAAATCAAATTATTGAAATACAGTTAGCAAAGTTTTATTATCAAAATTGAAAGAAAAAAAAACAACAGAAGGATTCATAACAGAGACTTGTTTCTCAAGAATTTTTTGACTGTGTTCTAAGAAACGCAATTTTATGCAATCTGTAAGCAGGTCAAGGATGTGCATGTCTGTCTCATCAACAAGCAGCTGAGCTTGTCTTGAAATGGATGCGTTTCCAAGATTAGGATGGTACGCTATGTTGTATAGTATGGAGGAGACTTTAGATGTACGCTGTGCTATGGAGGTTCATGGTACAATGTATCTCATCTACTGTATGGGGAGAATATCCTTGAGTGCATCAAAGAGAGACCAAGGGGAAAAGAAGATTATGTGTGTGTGTGTGTATGAGTGAGAGAGAGAGAGAGAGAGAGAGAGAAGGCATGACAGAAAAGCCGAAAGAAAGCAATAAAGGGAGAGATCTTGAAAAAAGGGACAGAGAGAGAGAGAGAGAATGAGAAAGGGGGAGAGGGAGGGAGGGGGAGAGAAAGGTGTAGAGTGATGGAGATACATATCTTTATGTACATGTTCATTTGCATATTGTTTTGTGCTTCTGATCTTGTCTCCGAATTTATGGTTTTTCAGAGATTTGATTATACTTGCTTGGTCACGTTGATTATGTGACTATTTCACAGATTACTAATGATAATGATCTTCATATTAAATGCAATTTCTTCCACAATCGGATTACTGTCAGATTGTAGTGTGGTTGGCTTTAAGTATAATGTATTCTCTTTGCAGTGGGAGTGAAAATAATTACCACCAACTTGAAACCCATGCACATATGCAGCCATAGAATGCATGCAATTAATGCAGGCTATAGATCTACTGTAGATATTGACTTCTTGAGATGGGGAGATGTGGGGGAGAAGGTGGATTTCGTGAGGTAGAGATGAGGGAAACAGAGAGAGAGAGAAAGAAAGAAAGAAAGAAAGAAAGAGAGATAGAGATCAAAAGAAAGAGAGATAGAGATCGAAAGAAAGAAAGAGATTTTGGTAGAGCTTGTGAGATAGATGGATACTGTAGATACATGTAGATTTATAGAAACAGACAGGGAGAAAGAAAGGAAGGATGGGAGAGATTCACATAGATAGATAAAGAGAGAGATAGAAAGAGAGGGAGAGATAGAAAAAGAGAGAGAGAGAGAGAGAAGAAGAGAAAGAGAGAGAAGAATGATGGGAAGAATTGCTTCCACAGCGTGGGAAGGGTGAGTCACCCACACCCACGCACAGAAAATAATACAGGGCTTGCGCATGAGATGGTTTATGGCTTGTCAACACTTGTGGAATATATTTGATTGATACTGTGTAGATGAGGGAAATGAGAAAATGTAACCAGGATAGAGTACAAAGTACAATTACCAAAAAAATAGGGAGAGTGATAGAGAGACTGATTGAGAAAGAGATTGAGAAAGAAAGATGGGAAGGGGGAGGAAATCAAGAAATAGAGAGAGAAAGAAAAAGAGAGAAAGTTGGCAGTAGAAATATTTATAATTTAAAGTCACTTTTAAGACAGAGAGAGAGAGAGAAGAGGAGGGGAATGAGACATGATAGTGTGAAAAAAGAGAAAAAAGAGAGAGATATAGAGGGAGTGTGTGTGTGTGAGAGAGAGAGATGTAGAAGCTGATAAAGAAAGATGAAGAGATAGCAAAAGAGGGGTGTGAGGGAGATAAAGAGAATTCAGAATTTACACTAACTGCATATATACATGTATGCACACATACAAAAAGAAAAGAAATAAGAGTAGAAGGAAAAATGAAATGCAGATCTGGTCGTGGTATTGACAGTGCTCTGTTGAGCCGCTCTTGAATCTTTCCTGAAACCCAATACCACTCAGCCAAATATGAATGCAACCACTGCGTAGTAATTCATCGCGAAGCAGTGTTGCCCCATGCATAAATTTCTGTGTATGTGTTTGTGTGTGCCTACGCCAGGCCCTCAGCATGTGTACATAAGCAGTATGCACTGGCCATCGGACAAAGAGTGCTGTTGTAGAACAGCAATCTTCCGTGAATACTCCCCCCCCCCCCCCTTGGATTCCTCTGCCTCAAACAAGTTGTAAATTTATGCTGACTGATAACAAAAAGTGTCAGGTTACGAGCAAGCACTTGTATTCCGTTTGGCATTTTGATAAATGTTGAGTGCATAGAATTCAAGCTCTAGGAAATTGATCTATGAAACTTCAGCTACTATGTTATTGAATTTAAGTATACAGTAGCACAATTCTATGGCGTGAAAATAGTATGGCGTGAAAATAGTATAGATACACATTTGGAATTATATTATTATTATTATTATTATCATCGTTAAAGTAGTAGTAGTAGTAGTAGTTATTATTCATTCTGGAAATACAAAAGCAAAAGCAAGAAAACAGTGAACACAAAATAACAATAGAGTATGAAGAGAGGCACACCATTTGAAAATATCTTGAGTTGTTGGATAATAAAGAAAGCTTGAAGTTCTTCTTTGAATTTTGTAGGGGTTTATGAGTTGTAAATTTGACACATCATAAAACAATATTCTTTCACTTCAAACTACAGAGGAGAAAAAGATAATGCACTATGATTCAAAATTTGCATCATATGTACATGTATGTACGTACAGTATGTTTGAGTAATGAGGGTTGAAAGAAATTTGTATGAGATAAGGCTTCATGAACCTTGTTCTTTCATTGGAATTTATTCTAAGCAAGTATATAACAATCGATGCAATTTTGCCATTTATGTAGTACGCTTTCTATTAACTGTATCACAGAGATAATGTCAGTAGGTCTACAGTTCTATACATAACATAACAAAATGCATGCACAGGGTATCTTTTATACAGACAATACAATATTTAATTAAACTGTTGGAAAAAACGGTTTTATGGGAATTTGTTGGAATTCATAAGAAAAGAGATATTGAAGCTCGTATGCTGGTGGAGATTGTTGTATTCAGTTGCCAATTTAGATTCATACGTTTAAGGGTACTAATCTGTACAAACAATATTTAATTGAACTATTGAAAAAACGGTTTTGTGGGAATTCTGGGATTCATAAGAAAAGAGATGTTGAAGCTCGTATGTTGGAGGAGATTGTTGTATTCAGTTGCCAATTTAGATTCATAGATTCATGGTCAATAGAGCGTGCGACCACAACCCAAGCGTGCAGCTTAGCCATCAACATGAAGCGCCGGATTTGGGAATGAGCTTCAGAATTTAATGGTCCCATAATTATGCTCATGTGACCGCAGAATAGGGTGGGATACGAATGGGGATATTGGAAGCAAATTTTAAATTTCAGTGACGCCTCATCCATGATGTTGACTCATTTTCTGATTATTGTCTCTTTTTATTTTTGTAATTGACTTTTGTATTCCTGTAATCTCTTGATTGTATCATAATCAGGGAGGTCTCTCTGGTTGTTTTGCCATTATAAGCAGAGTAAGCAGACACAGTATTTGTGCACTTTAAATATCAAAAATTATTATTATTACTTCCAGTCTTTGAGGCTTCATTTGGAATATTTGTATAACCTCATTATAAAGCATACAATTGTATTCCTGTAATCTCTTGATTGTATTGTGTTCCTTTTTTGTCATTATAAGCAGATTTATATGCACTTTACAAATTTAAAAATTATTAATATTACTTCCAGTCTTTGAGTCTTCATTTTGAATATTTGTATAACTTAATTATAAAGCATACAATTGTTTGTGGAAAGAAGAAAAAATCTGCTTTGAAATGGTATAATCAATTCTCTTACATGTATCTTTACATGATTGTATAGACAAACGGACTGATCCAGGATTCTGTAATAGGGGGAGGTGCACAATTCTGAAAAATATTAAGCAAGCAAAAAGGGGCGCATTTTTAAAGATTACGTATGTGTAGGGTATGCCAGATGAGTTTTAAGGGAGCATCTAGGCTGTTTTGTTCCCCTAAATATCCCAGTGTATCATATATCTACTGTATCTTGTTGCAATTGCAATGTCATCATACCTGTACATGCATTTTATACAAAAAATGTTACTACCTATACATAATACCTCAGCGCTTATTGATTAAATGAATTTTATATCACATACGTTTGTGGCAGGATACATGAACATACTGAGTCGATGACGCATTATTTGCTAATGCTGTGTTAATGATATTGAAATGACTTACATCATAGAGCACTTTCTGCGCTTCAGTTTGAAAGGCTTGTTAGCTCTCTCTGCTTGTGCATAATTGATTTATGAAATGCTTCTTTCGGAATAGATTTCCTAACCAAATAAAGCACATTACAGTGTGCATTAGTGCACTCTGAGAATATTAATCCCTTGCCATCCCGATTATAATGAAAGTGCATTAGATACTCCTGATGCTGCTGCTGAAGATGATGATGATGATGATGATGAAAATTATTGGTTTGTTGTCATAAAAATATTGATAAACATAAAGTATTGATATTGATTGCATAATGTTTGCAGGATATCACTTGTACTTTCTGTAGAGCCTTAACCAAGCTCTTTATAAAACCTTTCCCCAGCTGCTGCTGATGCGGACGATGATAATGAAAATGCTTTAATCGGTTTATTATAAGAATATTATAAAGTATTGATATTGATTGCATAATGTAATCAGAAATAAACATGCTGTACTGATGTTTGCAGTATATTATTTGTACTTTATTTGGAGCTGAAACCAAGCTCTTAAACCTTTCCCCAAGTGCATTTGTTTGTTATCTTTCCATCTTGCAATGTTTTTTGTATATTACTCACCCATGAAGACCTTTAAATATGATTTGAAATCCTTCCTGTTCCATGGGGAGTTTTCAAGATTTTCCTACAGTATATTACCTTGTGTTTCTTGAAATAGAAATTCTCTAGATGGTGATGATGTCATATAATTGCCTATTTATATTTAATTGTATCATCTTCATCATTTCCATCATCATCTTCACTACCATTATACCAACACCACAATCATCATCATCATCATTTAAAATCGTCATCATAAATGCATCGTTATCATCATCATCATCATCATCATCATCATCTTCACCACCATTACCATTACCACCTCCATCAACACCATCATCATCATCATCATCTTCTTCTCTGCTGATGTTGTAAAAAAATATGTACATTGTAAGTATTTTAGACCTTGGATCCCCCTTGTGTTTCTTCTCACATGTCACTCAATCACCAAGACTTCCCCATCTCATAGATCAACATCATTAACAGCTAAACTAGAAAAGAGTGGCGCAAGCAAGCTCCCTCCCCCTCCGAGCCTTCATTCGTGAACGCCACAGTTAGCCCATTAGCCACTACAGGTGCCCAAATACATTCAATTACACGTGCCTGTTGTGGCAGTGCAGTCCCTTGCATTACTCATGCCGAGCACATTTTGGCCTATCCAATCAATGCATAGTCTTCATGCTACAGACCACTTTCACTCAATATTTTTCTTGTCATTTTTGTTTAATGATGGGGTAGATTTTATTGGAATGCTACATTCAATCAGACAGTGTTAGGGTGGCGATTTAGACTGATTTTAGTTCCAGCTTTGAATCTTGATTTTTTTTTTTTTTTTTTTTTTTGGGGGGGGGGGGGTTGATTTGAAGCAATTGATTGAAATCACTAAAACACAACATACAAGTAAAAACTCACATCCTTAATTCAGATGTAGTAATGTAATAATAATGTAATAATCTGCTCATCAACCTGCCGTGTGGACCATTTGTTTGCTGTGAGCTTCTTAAGAACACTGTCATAATATAGAATACTTTTTCAATCACCGGAAAGGTAGGACATTTTCTGCATTTTAAGTGAGTTCACCATGTACATACTGTAATCACATTTACTGTAATTTTAAAGGGAAACAGCCATGCACATGCACTACAAGATTAGTCAATATTGAGCTGATTTAGACTTCATATCTATTCTGATGATAATCACATAGTCATAATTATTTTCGATAATATTTACATGTACATGTATCTGCCATTCTAGTCAGCTGCTTCAAGCGCCAGAATTGCAGGTCTGTGGAGAACATATTTTGTAGCATAAAAATGAAATATTGGAATTCATTGAAGTTGGTGCACTTTCATCCTTTTCTGATAACTGTCGGGATGCCTGATTTAGGAGACTAGCTTCATTTGCCAGAGGCATCAATAGACACAGTGGAGCTTGGAGCTACACTTGATCATGCATGCATGCATTCATTGCGGTCTTAAAGGGAAAGTCCACACCAGGATTTTTTTTAGCTGACGATATACATGTAGACCTAATAATACCATGAAGAATGATACAAGTCTCATTAAAATCCATGATCACATAACGAAGATATATCGACTTTTTTATCGAAAATCAGCCGCCCCCCAAATGCAAATGCGTTACATGGGCATGAAACGATCGCCAAAAAATAACCGATAGTATCGAAATTGTGACGTATGTTGCGAGCTGCCTTCTTATTTCGCAGACATTCACTTTCGCTCGCGGTACACTGTTATCGCACTGACACGACGAATCATGAATGAAAGTGAAAGCGAAAGTGAATGTCTGCGAAATAAGAAGGCAGCTCGCAACATACGTCACAATTTCGATACTATCGGTTATTTTTTGGCGATCGTTTCATGCCCATGTAACGCATTTGCATTTGGGGGGCGGCTGATTTTCGATAAAAAAGTCGATATATCTTCGTTATGTGATCATGGATTTTAATGAGACTTGTATCATTCTTCATGGTATTATTAGGTCTATATCGTCAGCTAAAGAAAATCCTGGGGTGGACTATCCCTTTAAAGGTGGACATCACATCACCAGTGTAATAAATGACTGCCAATTAGAGGAGGATATCTTAATAGAGATCAATCTTCATACATGTTCGTCTGTGACCTTTAGAATACAATTTGTATACATGTGCATGTTAAGCTACGGTCACAAAGGTTCGTACGAACGATGCGTTCGTATGAATCTCTCTGTTTTTTCATTGTCTGAAAATCGTTCGTACGGCATTCGTAGCAGTCCGTAAAGGCATTTGTGACCGAGGCTTAAGTTCTAAACGTCACATCCCTACTCCACCCATTAATCATTTTTAGTGTTACTGTTGTTGTTTTATTTTGTCGTTTTATTTGTTCTTATTATATTCTATATAGGTCATTTTCACAGTAAAGGGTGTAACTTTTCTCAAACAGGGTCAAAATTTCAAAATATGTTTTCATAATCATTTCTACTAAAATTAGTACTATAACTGTCTAAATTATGGATTTTTTATGGTTCTGGAGCTTAAACTACATGAGAAACCTGGAAAAATAATGAACAACTGTGACAAATATGATAAATTTGAACAAAAACAACATTTTAATTTTATCAACTTAAATGACAACATTTGTTCTCCAAACATAATTCAATTGCAATTTTTCATTTGCTATTCTAATGTACTTAAAGGCTTATAAAGCTTTTTTGGTCAAACTTATTTGGTCTTTAAAAAAATTCAATGTGTTTGTCAAATTCAAGATAAAATATGACTTTGACATTTAATTTTTCAAATTTACCTATCTTCCAAGAGGGGGAGCAAAATACAAATTATTATACAAATACCATTCAGTGAAGGCTAATTACCATGCAAATTCCAAAGAAATCGCATTTCAAATGAGGAAGTTGAAAATATCTTATGTGTGTGTTTCGGAGGCTTCAGGTTAACAAAATGCCTGTTTCGGAGGCTTCAATCATGTTAACATAAAATGTTGTCCATTACTTAGGTAACATATTAAGAAAAAATCAACTTAAACTGTTAATGATATGTTAAATTACTAATATAACACCTAAAACATTTGTTTACAGAGTAAAAATACTTGTTAATATAAAGTACGGTACATGTATGTTACAAATTATCTTTACTTAATACGATGAGTTTTTTTTCAGTACGCAAACATTGCAAAGTCACTTAATAGAATCCATGAGGATTTCAAATCTGTGCTGATACTCAGGGAAATATATTGTCAAGTATGTAATTTCCAAGGAAATCTCTTTTCTCATATCAAAGTTGAAACATTCAGGAAACATATACATGTATAGGATCAGTTCAAAGTAGTGTTTCGGAGGCTTCAAACATGTTAACACACTATACAGAGCTGCCAACCGTTACGAAAAATTCGTATTTGTTACGAAAATCCGAAGGGAATACGAAAATACGAAAATGCCTTCCAAAAGTCCGAATTCATGAGAAATATCGTCTGCTAACTTTAGCATGTAGTAATTCAACTATGTTCGCTGCTACCATATTCTACGTAAAAGCAAACAAAATAAGGAGCAGCGAAAGATTGGCTCAGCAGTGCGCATACCTTGCAGCTGCATGCGATATGACTAACGGGACTTCACTGCGGACCAGCCCGGCGGTCCCGGCGCCGCTATGTGTGAGCGGCCGCCGGAGTTGAAGATAGTCGAGTCGCGCAGTGGAACATCGAACGACCATTTCGGCGTAACCAATGCGTGGATATTGACACAGAATGGCGGGAAATCAGCAAAAGAAGACCAAGAAATGTTTACAGAAGTACTATAAGACCGAATCCAGTATCCAGTACCTGTGTATTCGGAAGTCTGAAAGAGAAATTCATCTTGCATTTTGCAGCTGCATGCGATATGCCTACTGGGATTTCACTGCAGACTAGGCCGCCGGTCCCGGCCGCGCGATGTGTGAGCGGACGCTGGAGTTGAAGATAGTCGAGTCGCGAGGTGGAACATCGAAGGACGATTCTAAGTTTCAAACAATGCGTGGATATTGACACGGAATAGCGAAATCAGCAAAAGAAGACCAAGAAATGGTCTCAGAAGTACTATAAGACCGAATACAGTATCCAGTAGACCTGCTGTAGATCTATTTTTTTGAAGTCTGAAAGAGGTATTCATCATGCATAGACCTAGATCTATGCATTTTGTACTAGATCTATGTTATTAATTTTTTTAATGGGAATTATTTAACTAAATACACATGTAAAATGCTCCAAAATAAGGCTCATATTGCACCTGAGAGCATCTAGAACCCCAGAGCTTCCAGGGCCCTAAGGCGGGCCCTGGACCCCGGCCACATAGTTGGGCGCTCCGCGCTCGAGATGTGCGCTGCGCGCACATTATTTGGTGTCGTTTTCAAATCCTCCCTATTTCTGATTTCCAAAAGTTTGCATCTCTGGTGTTGGTATGTCTGATTTTTTCCACAGTTTGCAACAGTATTTATCCTCTTTCTTTCTTCAGGGTTAATTTTTGTTGTGTTATTTGGTGTGTATCAGTAAAATATGGTCTTTACGGTATGCATTTGCGCTGCGTTACGACATCAATAGGTTTTTAATAGGTGAAAAGAAGGCCGGTTGAAAAATACTAATTTTGATGGTAAAATACTAATTTTGGAGGTGCTGAGTACTAATTTGTACTTCCAAAGGTTGGCAGCTCTGCACTATATTGTCAACTACAAAGGCAATATACAAAGCGAAATTTAACCTTACTTTTGAAGATTTGATAAAATGTTGAACTGAAAGTAAAGTACTTAAAATAATTGTTCACATAGAAATCATTATGTTAATTCATAGCAATGTATCATTACCCTTCACTTGCGTCTTTGTCATCATTTATTCTTAGTGCAAAGAATTAAATTTCTCCACAGTGGCTTCCACAAACTTGTTTGTTATGTGTTATAACATTTACACAGACATTCATATTTTTGAAACCAATAGCATAGTAAGTATTTACAGGTTTTTGTCCTGGAACACAATTGTGTTCTACTTCTTTAATATTTCAAAGAAATTTATCTGCCAACATGTCCAGTACTCCTTCTTAAAAATTATAAAGGTAAGCTCTGCCGGCTGGGGTAGGGGTCCTGGTTGGTAGAGTCATCTTCTGTATTACATCTTTTTTAGGCTGATGGGCTTCACAGTCCTCTGTAAATTCATACAGACCATTGCTGTTCCGGCGCATGAATTTGACTTTGACATTGTCATCAATCACAGCTTTTAATACCTAGTAGCAAAATAAGAATATATAGCAAATACAAACTTTCATTAAAACACAGAAAAACAGCTTTCAGAATCCATTTCACTTCCTTGAAATATCTCACAGTCCCTTATTTGATTTCATTCACCCTGTTAACTTTGTTCAGTACCACAACATCTGCTCATATATATGTTAGAAAGATCTTTTTGTCTACCGGTATGTATTTCTCAAATAAAGAAAGTTGATCCTGTTAAATGTTTTTTTAATAATCCGAGATCTAACATGGGTAATACTTACGAGAGCCATGAAAACCACCCCATTTGTAGTCCTGCTGCTAGATGAAGGTGCATCAAAATATACATGTATGGGCACATAATCGCTCACATTGATCCTGCAATTGGAGAAGAAAATAGGAAATTAGCAGTTTGTACTGCACAGAACAATGTTAATACTGTACATATATCTGAGCTTGGACACTAAAAAACAATCATTTTGTTTGATTTTAAAAGTACATCTTGAATGTATATTTGCATGTGCATTACATAATAATTTATTATTTATCCATGTGTTGTTTAAGAATTAGTTTAGTAGTAGATATACAGGCACCATCACCAAGGATGCTTAATGTGTAAATTACACAAACCTTTAAGTACTAATTAATGACAGACTGGTTTTTATCTGTTTTGACCATGGATTTGCAGGAATAACCTGTTCAAAATTGTAATTTGTACAAGGATTTCATTCCTTATTCCTTATTCCTTATCCTTATTACTGGTTTACCATTGTGCATAGCCATAGACCTGTTTATGTACACACATGTATATGTGTCTAATTTAAACATTTGGTACTGAGGCAAACCTTAAAGGTCAGGTGACATCCGAATATATTAAAGTTGATTCATGTTTATGTGCAGGGCTGCATACAACTCATAATTTGTTATAAATATATTTCATAGATTTTTAAATATTTTACAATAATTTTCTCAGACCTGCTAAGCTCCACCCTAAATAAATGCTCCAGATTTCATTCATCTATCTGTTAATCATTAGTGAGCTAACAAGAGAAATTGTTATGTAACTTTCTCCAGCTCAGCACATGCTCACAAATGCCTCCACGTTACCTTTCTTTTCCTGGTGATGCTACACCACTTCTGACATAGCAACTCATATGTTGGTATTGTATGGTGTATTGTAAACCGGTGATCAGCTCTGGTTAAGCTATTATACATACCACTGTCTCTTGTTAGCTCACTAATGATTTACAGATGATGTCACAAGATGAATGAGATTTGGAGCATTTTTCTAGGCTGCACATCAACAGGAATCAAACTATATTTGGATGTCACCCGACCTTTAAAACCACAAACATTGAGTATGATAAAGGTACATGTACAATGTACAATACAGATTGTAACTAGGCCTCACTATATTTTTAGTGACAAATCTAAACTTCAAAAACTTTCACACATCAGTTCCATTACAATGACCCATTAAAAAAAAAGTACAAGTTAAGTAATTTAAGGACAAAATATACAGTTCTTACCTCTATATTCTTGTGGATAACAGTAAGGAAATGAGTGAACTGTCTGCAGTGTTCATGCCTGTCTGGAAGAGATGCTATCTACATGTACATGTAGTATCAGATGTTGCTAGCACATGTTGCTGTAACCTTGTCAATATCTTCATGATCTTCATGGTCTATTGTCGTGGACAAGGTCCGCAGTTCGAATCCTGCCGCGGCACTAATGTCCTTTGGCAAGACACTAATCTACATTTGCCACACTCAACCCAGGTGAGGTAAATTGGGTACCTGGCAGGAATTAATTCCTTGAAATGCTTAAGCGCCGTAATGGAAGCCATGCTAAAGCCGGGGTAATAATTTCCAAATTTGGAAGCGCATAGAGACGTTCAATATGTGCTACACAAGAACCAAATATTATTATTATTATTCCATTGTCTTAAAAGGGGTTGTACACACTGCTTCCCAAACATTTCTAGAGGGTTCTTTGCCCACCAAATTTCTCTCCTACTGTTACAAATGGTCTTTGGATGGCATGGCCTATGCCATTTGATCCTAAGGGGTTGGCAAAGACCATGATACATGTTGTTAACACTAAATGAAGCCTCCGAAACAAATTGGATAAATACTATGGATGTCTTATAATTTGGGAAAATATAGTGATTCATTTTAATACTTTATATATTCAAATATTCATAAAGCTTGGAAGATTTATATGTATAAACTTTTTTATTATTTGGTGAATGATTCTTACATTATCAAGGTTTGAAACAGGTGAATACTCCTAGTACTGGTGTAAAATTTCTTTCTGAAATACTGACTATTTGTAAATCATTACAAATATAAAAAGCCAATAACATCTAACACATTCCTGTCCTTTAATAGACCAAAACCAAACATTCAATAGGAAAACTGTAAACAATCCCCTATCTATAAAACCACAATAGCCAAAAATATGGTGTTAACTACAGTTTGAAGCCTCCGAAACAAGTTTTTTTGGTTATTAGTAAGTCTTGAAAAAAATTAACTGGATATCTATTTACTTTCAACTTCAAGGGAGCCTGCACATCCTAACCTATGATTGCCATGCAGATTTAACATGAAACACATCGGTCTAGGTATCTAAAAAATGAAAAATAATCTTTTTGCTGTTTCGGAGGCTTCAAGTGTTTCGGAGGCTTCAAGTGCTAACGGAAAGTTTGTATTGTCTGTTATTCTTTAACAGTGGGGAATATCTCAGCTATTTTTTGACAAATGATTTAGGGGTCCTAATGCTACATTTTGATATAATGATTGGATAATTTTCTATATTCATATTTGTACAAGCTGTCTGAATAGTTTGTTTCGGAGGCTTCAATTCAGCTAACGGAAAAATGGCGCGACTCAGTCAAGTTTTTAAAAAATTCTTACAAGCAACATGATCAGACAAATTTTGTCATTAGTTGGAAGTATAGATATCAAGTGTTATATCAAGAACAAATGAAATGGTAGAAAGCACTTTTCAAACCAGAGCTCTTGCTATGAAGTTTGTTAACTATTGTTAACGGAAAATGAAGTCTCCGAAACGACAAATAACAACTCTCTGTTCTCAAAAATAGAGGAGCAGTTACAGTTACAACTTCTTTAGCACTTTTTATTGAACATCTAACTTCACATTCTGCATAACAAAAACAATCCTTGCTGTTCCTGAAAAAAATGCAGGGCTTTACAAAAATGTCTATGTATTTTGTGTACATCAAAAGGGTCACATTTAGGGTACATATGTGCCTGCCAAAATTTAACGAAGTAATCCCTGAAGAAGTTTATGCTACCCAAGGTAGCACCCAAGTAGGTTACTCATATGCCAAAATATCTTTGAATTCTGTAGCTTTATGAGATCACTAGAGAAAAAAATGTCCAAATTTCAAAGTTACACCCTTTACAGTTTTGTATAATTGTATTTTGAATGTTATAATGCTGTAAGTTTTATTGGATGTGAAATAAACTGAACTTGAACTTGAACAATCAAATTGTGATCTCAATATAATTTCTCCTGAAAAAGATTTTTTCTCCTTCCCTCTCTCTCTCTCTCTCTCTCTCTCTCTCTCTAGCTTGATGGAAACACCTGTATCTGTAGTAATTCTTGTTCTAAATATTGGTGCCTTTAGAACTAGAAGGTCATATCCTCAGTATGGAGTCAGGAGGGCGTTATGTCATATATTTTAATACAGAGTTTACTCCCGTCTGGCTTTGAACTGACAATATACATTTAGATGTAGATATACACGTATGGTATACCATTTCACCGACTGTTGTCAGAAAGCATGATGTTAAAAAACTTGCAATGAACAATATTAAAACACTTTCTGCAAGTAAATTTTTCTTTGGGATATCTTTATTTTAAAGGCTGTCTGTACTAGTTCAGCCAGAAGGGATTATACCACTCAGCGAGGTCACTGACAGGTGGCTATCTCATCAACTCAGCTTTTAATTAACATTAAAAACAGAGGATCGTGGGGGACCGACAGGCACCCATTGGGGAAGTTTTTGATATAGAGGGAGCAAGTAGTACAGTGGGGCTTTAAGATTTTATTTCATTCAAAAACAACTTCATTTAAACACATATGTTTTCACCAATCCTGTAATTGTCCTTATCTATCCTCATAAATAATTCATAACTATCTTGAGTAGATGTGGAAGGACTGTACACTCTAATGTATTCCTTGCCACAAATGCAGTCACATGTTTTATGTACAAGTATTCATGTGTATTCATTTGTTTCCTGCTTAATAGCTCATTCCACACACAAAAAAGCCCCCCCCCCCCAAAAAAAAAAAGCCTGTGATATACATTTTGTTTAAATAGCTTCTAAAGTGATACAAATCATTTGTTTTGTCATACATTGCATCAGTATACTCACATAGCACAATATCTGTGAATAAATAGGCTTTGCCAGCTATAATTTAGCATGGCAGCCATCTTGGAAAAAATAGCTAAAAATTGCAAGATAGTAAATGCCCTGCCTCCTCCTTTTTTGTAAAATTCCGGACGAGAAACATGTTATTTTTGTTATTTGGTCTAATTATTACACAATTGCTTAGTGAAAGAGAAATGTGTGTTTAATTCCAAAGGTCAGGGAGGTAGTGAGAGATACATGTGTAACATTTGAATGGGACCATATCTCTGTAGTAACTCACAGTTCTGCTCTGCCTTCTCTGTTCTAACTGTATATTACGCAAGATGAATGGTAATGCACCAGTCTGTGCCACCCACTCTTTATAGGGGCTTGATGAGGAATGGATTAATTATCCAGGTTAATTAGATTGGGTACAGATAGTAAGAGTGGAATTGTTGTGTGAGTGAGTGAGAGAGAGAGAGAGAGAGGGGGAGGAGAGAGAGAGAGGTGAGGAGGGAGAGAGAGAGAGAAGAGAGATGAGAGAGAAAGATAGAAGGAAAAGAGGTGAGAAGAAGAGAAGGAGATAGAAAGGGTGAGAGGGAGTGAGAGCATTATGGTAGAAACTGGAAGCCGGGAAATAAAAAGCAAAAGACCAAGGAAAAAAGGATGATGCCTTTTTACAGACAAACATACATATATGCTTTCATAAAACATGCATTCATTATGTAGGTTAATTAGATTAGGTACAGATAGTTGAGAGTATGATTGTTGTAAAGGGAGAAAGTGTGTATATGTGGGTGTGTGTGTGAGAGAAAGAGAGAGAGAGAGAGAGAGAGAGAGAGATAGAAGCAAAATCGGTGAGAAAAGGGAGGGAGAGAGAAAAAGAGCATTATAGCTTTGCAGCTGGGTAGTAAAAAAATTAATAAAATAAAGACACTACATTTTTTGTACAAACATGTACATGTATATCATCCTGAGAAAGATGAGATATAATTGTCTGCTGAGATCCATAAGGGCGTATTGGTCATTTATCACATATTAAAAGTCTTTCAGCCTCTCAAGAAACGATACCATACATTGTAGAAATGTTTCATGTACTACAGTGTTCAAATTGTATCAAATATTCTCTCTCTATATATATATATGTTTTCCCTCTCTCTCTCTCTCTCTCTCTCTCTCTCTCTCTCTCACACACACCCACCCTTACACACACACACACACACACGCAGGTAAAAAAGCATTATTGTGGCATTGTGTATTTTACATTGAACATTGGTGAAATACATATACATCTGTATTTGAATTGTATTGCAACAACGACCACAAATCCACTTTAATCCGCTCAACAGGAAATTGAACTGCCGATGATTATTAATTTTGTTAAGGGAAAGAAAGAGTGAAATTGGGATGAATTTTTATATCATAAATGTCCCCAAATTGCCTATTCAAAGGGCTCTCATTGTTGCTTTGAAGTGACTCGGTAACATTGATGAATGTTAATGAAAATATTGCTTAATTTTTGTATAAAATGTTACTTACTATATCCTTCTCAAATTCTCAAACCACAAAGATATCTATGGTTTTCTTTGAAGGCGTCAATGTACGACACCCTCTAACAATGATTAACACTAACAGTAAATTCTCCCAACCATTTTTGAATTTTCCCAACCGTTTTTCCATGAAAAAAAGACATAAAACAGGCTATAAAAAATCTGTTAACACGTAAATGTCTGGAATGGAATTTAGAGCCATTTGATTGCTTTGTGACAATTTACATTCACCTAAAATGTAATTAAATTGTATTATAAAATGGCTCTAGTATTTTAAGCATCGTGATTGGTCAGTTGATACGCGTCACATGACATTGACAAATTTTTGATGCAAGCACGATTTTGCAGAATTGAGTGCAGAAAAAGCGCAAAAAGTTATAATACACGTGACAATGGAGATCCAGTGCGCGCGCGTACGTGTAGTACGCGCTCCCTCGAGTGCATTGCAATTATTGTAGGCAACGCGTAGCTAATATTGTACGCTCCACCATGATCCCCAGCGCAACGTACGCGTAGCTTAGCTCTAGCTAGCTAGCTCAAGCGGGGTATTATTAAAAAGCAAATTTTCATTTTACTTTTGCCTTGGATTTAGGCCTGTTTTGACTTTTGGATTTTATAATGCGTGTACTGCATTCACCGCTATTGCACTCTGGGACGTGCGTTATTTGTATAATAATATAGTTGGGAGAATTAAGGAATCGATCAGATCAGTTTTTCCCAATTTGTACCATGAATCATGAAAATCAGTATTGATTTTATTATTTACGATATAAATCTACGTATCTACCTATTCTACTTTGCTATTGTTGCACCTCAACATTGCATAACCGAAACTTAAAACACATCGCCAAATTGCTCATACCCCCCCGCCCAAAGGCGCCCTCCGTGACCCTTGCGTCCGAGCGCCGCCAACGTAACCTCTTCCTCTTATCACGAGTTCCCTAGGACACACCTTGGTAAAGGCGCTGGGGATGGAGGGAGGGAAAATAGGTAGATACGTAGATTTATATCGTAAATAATAAAATCAATACTGATTTTCATGATTTACATCAATAAATCAACGTATCTACCTATTCTACTTTGCTAAAGACCAGCACAGATTAAAGCCGGGTGGTAAAAACCAAGCAAACATATCAACTTGATGAGAAATAGACGACGAAGCCGACTTCAGAGAAGCGACCGCAAAAGCTCGTTCGCCCGCGGGCACATCTTTGAGGCAAAAAACAGTAAAAGAACTTGGAGACTTCCAAAAAGCTGCTTTACAGATATCTCGAACTGAAACTCCGATGAAAAGAGCCCAAGACGTACTGACACTGTGAGTATCATGGGCACGAGGAGTCCTGTCAGGCGTCAAGGTCTCAGGGCCCGCCGCCTTGATAGCCAAGACTAACCACCTGGAGATCTTATCCCGAGATGCCGCCGAAAGTGGCTCTCGAGAAACCAGAAAGAGCTGATCCGACTTGCGAAAAGGCTTCGTCTTGTAAAGATACCATTTGAGGGCGCGAACGGGACACCACAGTCCGTCCCCGAAGACCGAAGAAAAATCCGACAAGGGATGAAGCACCACTTCCACTGAACCCGACGTGTCAGACTGATTCTAAGCAAATAAAAGAAGCCTTGGGAATCAAACGAACCCCACGTCCTTCCCAGCGGATATGCCCAGGGGTAACTGAAAGGGTATGAAGTGAGCTCCTACGCTGACCAGAAGTGATTGCCATGAGAAAAACCGTCTTGACCGTAGTAAGCAGAAGCGTCGCAGAACACAGCGGTTCGAAGGGAGGGCCAAAACCTTGGGTCAACTCCACACTGGCGTCAGAGGTCTGAAGAAGGGTCTCTTAAGGAAGAAAGACTTCAAAAGAGCCGCTAGCTGAGGAGCAGAAGAAACCGAAGATAGCAGACCGATAGCCACAAATCGTTGACAGAGCTCTCCCCTTGTCATACAAAGAGATCAGAAAGTCAGCAATAGAAGGTAAAGACGCCTCTCTAGGGGCGACGCCCACCTCCTCACACCAAGTGTGAAAAACATCCAACCATGAGCTGAAAACCGTCCTGGTCGACTCTCGTCTACTCTGGACTAGAAATTGTGCAGCACGTTCGGAGAAACCTGACGAACGAGCCCTCTTCCCGATAACCGCCAAGCGGTCAGACGGAGGATTTCCGGCCGCTGGTGTAGAAAACCAGACAGAGGTTGCGACACCAGATCCGGATGACACGGCAACGACCACGGAGTCCCCACCAGGAGGGTCAGGAGGTCCTGAAACCACGACCTCACCGGCCACCAAGGAGCTATGAGAATCATCATCGCTTGATCGTCCCTGATCTTCCAGAGCACATGGGGAAACGACGCGAACGGGGGAAAGGCGTAAGCCCTCCATCCCTCTACGGGATCGCGAAAGCGTCCAGAGCAAAAGCTCCTGGTTCCTGGACTCTCGAGAAAATCGAGGAAAACGATGGTTGAGCGAAGTTGCGAAGAGATCGATGTCGAGAACACCGAACACTCTCCTCAGTTGCCTGAAGACAGTCGGAGTCAGAGTCCACTCCGAGGGAAGGCACTTGCCTCTGGAGAGAAAGTCCGCTAAGATATTCTCTTCGCCCGGGATATGTGATGCAATCGGGAACACCCTCGCCCCCTTGCACCACGCCCAGAGTTGAGAGGCCAACTCGTTCAGAGCCACAGAAAGAGTGCCTCCTTGTCTGTTGATGTACACCATCACCGATACGTTGTCCGTAAAAATCAGAACCGAACGACCCACCCGACGAGCACGGAAGTGACGAAGCGAAGCAAACACTCCCATGAGTTCCAACACATTGATGTGGGGCAGAAATTCCAGATGACTCCAGTCTCCTGAAATCATTGACCCCTGGCAATGACCTCCCCAAACCAACAGCGACACGTCCGTGGTGACGGTCACGGAAGGGAGAGGAACTCGGAAGCGTCCGCCCTGAAGGAAGAAGGAACGACGAAGCCAAGGACCTAGAAGACCCTTGATTCTGGACAACAGGGGGATCCATGACAAAAGAGAACTCACGCTCGGCTGATAAAACTCCAACAGAAAAAGTTGGAAGGGACTCATCAATAGTCGACAATCTGGAAGCATGTCGACTAGACTGGAGAGAAACCCTAGCCACTGAAGCCAACGCTCGGCTTTCACCCGACGTGCACATCTCAGAGACCGAGCAGTCCTGACTATCGTCTCGACCCTGTCGAGACTGGGACGAGCCAGCTGATGACGAATGTCCAGCTGAGCACCTAGGTAAGACGGCGTGCGAGTCGGAACGAATTCTGATTTCTCCCAATTTATGAGAAATCCGATATCTTGAGTCGTACTGATCAGAATCTGCATATGATCCAACAGCCTGACTGACGCCACGACTCTCGTGAAAATCCGAGGAGCAGGGCGCAAACCGAACAGGAGCGCTCTGTAACGGTAGAATTTGCCCCGGCACATGAAAATAAGCGTCGCGAAGATCCAAAGAAACCGCGACGTCTGCGGGATTCAATGAAGAAAGGATGGTTGCCAGATGATCCATTCGGAAAAGAACCTTTCCCAAATGAAGGTTAAACCGCTTCATGTTGAGAATCATTCTCAAAGAACCCGAGCACTTGGGCATTACGAACACCGGCGACAATTCTCGTACCACCGACAGAACAAATGCGTCGCTGGTGATCTTCCCCCACGCCGGGAGAAATCTCCGGAGCCGCCCGCCGACCTAAGACCCAAGCACTCGGGGGAAGCCATCTCTAGAGAATGACTTCCCACCACCACGAAAGGGAGTCCGGGAAGATAGAAGAATCACGGTAAGAAGAACCTCGAGACGAAGGACGACCACGATCCTGGTATTCCTCCTCGGCCGGGTACCAGTCCTGAGGACGGCCCTTAGACTGGACGACGTTCTTACGAAAAGAACCCGAAAACTTCAACTTTTCTTACGAGGTCTGGAGGAAGGAACCGGCTCTTGGACATCGCGAAAAGCAACGGACAGGTCTCGAGCCTGCTTCTCACCATCAATCCCGGCTTGCAGTAGAGTAGTGAAACTATCTCCACAAAGGTGGGGGCTGGCCACTGGAATCTGCGGAAGCAGTCCTGGAATTTGATGCGGTCGAATGCCCAAAAAAGTGAGCACAGCCTCCCGACGATACTTCTCGATGGAATGCGAAGTCACCGCAAGCCGTGAGAAAAGATCAAACAACAAAATGTCACTTTTATCAAAAGGACCACGAGTCCCAAACTTCTTCCCCAAACGACTGGCCACCGCCACAAGTTTGGGAGAAACCCGTTTAGGACACAAAAACAAAACCGCATCCTGAGGAACGAAAGCGTACTTGTCCACCTGCCGCTTAAGAAATCCCGTCGATGACGACGAGTCTTCTGCGGCATTCACAAATTCTTCTTCGTGTAGATCAGGAAGAAACAGTCCCTGAACCGCTGAAAAGTCCGAATTAGAAGACAGGAAGCCCCGCCGCCCCGACAATAACACCGGGACGACACAAGAATCGGGCACATATTTGTGAAACAAGGCTAACGAATCCGCCGCCAGAGACACAAACGGAGTAGACGCATCATCCCCCGCAACTGAACCAGACAACTGAGCGATGGAACCAGTGTCCCAACGATCAACCGAGCCCCCCCTATCTTGACCAGATAAACAGGGACGATCCCCGCCTCTCAGAGCGCCCAACGAAGCGTGAGGCGGAGAAGCAAAAAGAGAGGACCCCGGCCGAATATGACAACTCGAAACCCGCACCGGCGACTGCTCAGGCGAGATCGATGCATCTTCGGAAAACTCCGAAAATAAATCAACCGCGATCGGATCCGAAAGTGAAGTAGGACGAACCGGAGGAGCCGACTCGGGCACCGAAGATCGAAAAGCGTCAGCAACAGCCCGCATCCAATCCGAAAAATCCGGCGGGGGTGGAGGCACCGACGGAGGGAGAGTAGCCACCAAAGGCGGACCCCGAGGAGCCGCAAACGGTTCCGTAAAATCAGAGCGCGGATTCTTCGAAGGATAAACAAAATCCGAGGAAGAACCGGCCACAGCGTCCCGGGAACCCCGCCTCTTACGAGACGTAGCGGTAACGTAAAAGGCCGAAGGAACGGGACGGTTATCCGATAAAAGCCCGACGGTAGGAGCCGCAAACCGAATCGGGAAAACGGAACATGCACCGACGGAGAGGCGCGGTTAGATGAAGCCCCAGGATCCGACTCGACTGCACGGGTACCCGGACCGAAATCCGGAACCGGCAAATCCGACAAAGGGACAGAAGAACCGATCGGTGACCGCTTCAAGTCCGGATCCACGGAAGCAACCCGAATATCCGTCGATGGATTTGTGCACCGACCAAACAAAAGACCTGACGGAACAATTGTTGGTGGTGCAGAACTAAGGCCCGTTCCACCCAGAGTTAATACCTCTGGGTTTCCGGGAACCGTCCCGAGAGGAGATAAAATCGCCCCCCACGCCGGGAGAAATCTCCGGAGCCGCCCGCCGACCTAAGACCCAAGCACTCGGGGGAAGCCATCTCTAGAGAATGACTTCCCACCACCACGAAAGGGAGTCCGGGAAGATAGAAGAATCACGGTAAGAAGAACCTCGAGACGAAGGACGACCACGATCCTGGTATTCCTCCTCGGCCGGGTACCAGTCCTGAGGACGGCCCTTAGACTGGACGACGTTCTTACGAAAAGAACCCGAAAACTTCAACTTTTCTTACGAGGTCTGGAGGAAGGAACCGGCTCTTGGACATCGCGAAAAGCAACGGACAGGTCTCGAGCCTGCTTCTCACCATCAATCCCGGCTTGCAGTAGAGTAGTGAAACTATCTCCACAAAGGTGGGGGCTGGCCACTGGAATCTGCGGAAGCAGTCCTGGAATTTGATGCGGTCGAATGCCCAAAAAAGTGAGCACAGCCTCCCGACGATACTTCTCGATGGAATGCGAAGTCACCGCAAGCCGTGAGAAAAGATCAAACAACAAAATGTCACTTTTATCAAAAGGACCACGAGTCCCAAACTTCTTCCCCAAACGACTGGCCACCGCCACAAGTTTGGGAGAAACCCGTTTAGGACACAAAAACAAAACCGCATCCTGAGGAACGAAAGCGTACTTGTCCACCTGCCGCTTAAGAAATCCCGTCGATGACGACGAGTCTTCTGCGGCATTCACAAATTCTTCTTCGTGTAGATCAGGAAGAAACAGTCCCTGAACCGCTGAAAAGTCCGAATTAGAAGACAGGAAGCCCCGCCGCCCCGACAATAACACCGGGACGACACAAGAATCGGGCACATATTTGTGAAACAAGGCTAACGAATCCGCCGCCAGAGACACAAACGGAGTAGACGCATCATCCCCCGCAACTGAACCAGACAACTGAGCGATGGAACCAGTGTCCCAACGATCAACCGAGCCCCCCCTATCTTGACCAGATAAACAGGGACGATCCCCGCCTCTCAGAGCGCCCAACGAAGCGTGAGGCGGAGAAGCAAAAAGAGAGGACCCCGGCCGAATATGACAACTCGAAACCCGCACCGGCGACTGCTCAGGCGAGATCGATGCATCTTCGGAAAACTCCGAAAATAAATCAACCGCGATCGGATCCGAAAGTGAAGTAGGACGAACCGGAGGAGCCGACTCGGGCACCGAAGATCGAAAAGCGTCAGCAACAGCCCGCATCCAATCCGAAAAATCCGGCGGGGGTGGAGGCACCGACGGAGGGAGAGTAGCCACCAAAGGCGGACCCCGAGGAGCCGCAAACGGTTCCGTAAAATCAGAGCGCGGATTCTTCGAAGGATAAACAAAATCCGAGGAAGAACCGGCCACAGCGTCCCGGGAACCCCGCCTCTTACGAGACGTAGCGGTAACGTAAAAGGCCGAAGGAACGGGACGGTTATCCGATAAAAGCCCGACGGTAGGAGCCGCAAACCGAATCGGGAAAACGGAACATGCACCGACGGAGAGGCGCGGTTAGATGAAGCCCCAGGATCCGACTCGACTGCACGGGTACCCGGACCGAAATCCGGAACCGGCAAATCCGACAAAGGGACAGAAGAACCGATCGGTGACCGCTTCAAGTCCGGATCCACGGAAGCAACCCGAATATCCGTCGATGGATTTGTGCACCGACCAAACAAAAGACCTGACGGAACAATTGTTGGTGGTGCAGAACTAAGGCCCGTTCCACCCAGAGTTAATACCTCTGGGTTTCCGGGAACCGTCCCGAGAGGAGATAAAATCGCCCCCTCGACCATTCTCATAGGCTTGCCTTGCCCGCAAAAATGTCTGCTGACATTTGCATCCCCGGGGTTTGCGGTGTCACCACCGCTCCCGAGGGGCGTAACTAACGAAGACTTATTTGTAGAATCCTTCGTCCTCGTATCCGTCGATGGATCTGCGCACCGACCAACAAAAGACCTGACGGAACAATTGTTGGTGGTGCAGAACTAAGGCCCGTTCCACCCAGAGTTAATACCTCTGGGTTTCCGGGAACCGTCCCGAGAGGAGATAAAATCGCCCCCTCGACCATTCTCATAGGCTTCCCTTGCCCGCATAAACGTCCACTGACGTTCGCATCCCCGGGGTTTGCGGTGTCACCACCGCTCCCGAGGGGCGTAACTAACGAAGACTTATTAATAGAATCCGTCGTCTTCGTTCTCGCGACAGAACTTGATTTCTTCTTCGTGAAACCTGCTAAGAGAAAATAAGAACTGCGAGACATATTATAACCTGCGGGAAAGAAAAATTAAACAAAGGGTACGAGCAATTATCAACAAGAATTAAATAAACTACCAGTGACTAAAACACCCCACCGACTACCCCCGCACGCACCCGAGGCCTCGGAGGAGTGAGGACAGGCAAACGCGAAAGCGGAAACGTAACAGTAGTCGGCAAGAAAACGTTCTAGAATACTGATAAATAAATAAATTCACGGAGTGAAACTACTCTCTAACGAACAGGAAATCGTAGAGAATATTATAAAAGGCGAAAATGCGAACCAAAAAGTGACTAAAGAGGAAAAACTCTTCAACTTTTGGGAGCGATTTTTAGTGTAACTTATCCGTTCGGATGCGAAGAGATAAGAGGAAGAGGTTACGTTGGCGGCGCTCGGACGCAAGGGTCACGGAGGGCGCCTTTGGGCGGGGGGGTATGAGCAATTTGGCGATGTGTTTTAAGTTTCGGTTATGCAATGTTGAGGTGCAACAATAGCAAAGTAGAATAGGTAGATACGTTGATTTATTGATGTAAATAATGGTCCGTTTTCACTCAAATTTTCAGATTATCTTTAATTGTACATCTAGCATTGAAGTCACTACCTTAGCACCACTATCTCTCATCTGGACAATGTTACCAAGTCTCTTTAAGTTATTACACCCCCCCCCCCTCCCCCAATAAAGAAAGTAATATAGAAGGAAAAAAAGAATAAAACAGCTATATACAGAGAACTCAGTGTATGCACATTATTTTGAGCTGTTAACTATGACATAGAAAGCATGCTATGAGTACTTGATATCTAGAGCACCTTGCAGGCATACATACTGATGTACAGTCAATCTTTTAAAAGCCTTTTAAAGGCTCTATGGGACCACTGCAGGAAGCCTGTGCATTGTTTGCAGCCCTACTGTACATGAGTCACATGCATTCATGAACTTGTGGGAAAAGGCAGAGATGGTTTGATATGTCCAACAGGCTTATGCAGATACTTGCATGCTCCTGATTCTCCTACGGTCTTCTTTGGTCCGGGCTTCGGTCTCCTGCAGCCTCCTGCAGGCTCTTGGTGGCCTGACAGAAAATGTACAGGCCCATTTGTCTGATGCAGGGATATTTTCTTTTAAATTCCCTTCCAATCTGGACCAGCCTCAAAAAGATGCTTGGCAAGTTGTGACTTTGCATGTACATGTACCTGCCTACTTTAGGAAATTGATGATTGCAATCAATGTGAAAAAGCTGTCCTAATGAATGCAGCCAATCATTTTCATAGTAATAATATTGGGTTATTGTATAGCACTCATATCTGTCAGACTTGACTCCCCTGGCGCTCCCGATTATTACCCTGGCTTTAGCTGGGCTGCTATTACGGCGCTCTAGCATTTCAGGGAATGAATTCCTGCCAGGTACTCATTTACATCGCCTGGGTTGAGTGTGGCAAATGTTGATCCATGTCTTTCCAAAGGAATAGTACCCCGGATCTTGTGATACACAGTCCTGCAACGTATCTACTCAACTACGACACCTAGATATGTCAAGCTTGCAGATGCTTGCATGCTTCTGTTTCTCCTTCGGTCTTCTGCTGAGTCGTGTTGGCTCTCTTGGGTTCCTGCTGACCTGAAAAGAATTTGGTGACCCTTTCGTCCGACGCAAATTTTTCCCAAAAAGACCAGCCACACTTACAAAGGTGCATGGCGAGTTGTGACCTGGGCCCAGTAGCATAAAACTTGTTATCAACAAGTATACAAAAACTGTTATAAGCCACTGAAATTGGAGCGTTTGATTGGCTGAGAGCAGATTTGTCATAGATATTTAGCATTTGTTAAATTGATAACAAGTTTAATGAAACAGGGACCAGGGCTTTGCATGAAACATGGATGATTGCAATCAATGTGAAAAAGCTGTTCTAATGAATGCAGCCAATCGTTTTAACATGGGTCAATTAATTTCATTGATGTGTTGCTTTGACATTTAAGAAAAAGACTGTGGTTATTCATTTACATGGGCCCAGGGAAAGGAGGAATATGTTAAGGAATATACATGTACATGTATGGCAGGGGGGACAATGTGGGGGTGTGAGAAAGAAAGGAGAGACAGACAATTGTAGAAAAGAAATATAAGATGAAAAATGTTTAGAAAAATAACAGATCTTACTTGAGTGTGTTTATTTCTGAAATAAGACATTGAGTTGGAATAATAACAGAAAACTATCCTTGTTTGCACTTTTAAGAAGAAGAAGAAGAAATTGGAATCAAATTTATGGTTGTCTTCATTTCAAGTCAAACAAAGAATCCACTTTTGTAAAAGTTCGCTATCAAACATCCTGGAACAGAGAGATAACAATACTTGTATATTTCTGGTGAAATTAAATATACAGTGAATGAGTATATGTATTAAAATTTCTAGTTTTACAGAACTCTTCCCCCCTCCCTCCCAATTTTTTTAAATTTTGTTATCTCTCTGTCTCTCTTAAAAAACTTGGTTAAAAGAAAGAGGAGTAGAAACTAATTAATCTCCTAACGCTCTTGAATGAACTAACAGCTAGGTAATAGGATGAACCGGATATTCTACGATTACAAATTGTCTAGACATGCATCATACAGTACCCTCATTTGTTGAAAAAGGGCATGTTTACACTGCACAGGAGGCGCGATAGCTCAGTCGTTGACCCGGGTTCGAAACCAAGACGATGCGCTATAGTGCCCTTTGGTAAGGTATTAATCCTCATTACCAGGTCCCTCAGAGAGGACCTTAAGCCATCGGTCTTCTGGTTGCTTACTAACAAGCATTTATTGCTTTCTTAGCTGTCAGGTAAAATAACCACCACTATCACAATCACAAAATAGTAGTCATGTATGTACATGTGTGGTGAAGCAACAGAACTTCTACAGCAACATTTTGAAATGTTGCCTTTTACACATTGATTATGATAATTTTTGCAAATTATTAGAGAAATAAAAACTTGTTACAAAATTTTGCTTCAGCTGGATGCTGGATAAGCAGTACATAATTGATACTGTTTTCAATACAAAAGGGGAGTGTTTCACAAAGATCTTAAGTTGAACTTTACAATTATAGAAAGCCATTAGCATCTATGAATATATTTTGCAAAATATATTTGAGAAGGCGTAAAAGGATGATTCAAATCATTCATATTTTCTATTATCAATGAGATTTCATGTTCTTGATGTGGAATTTATAAAAGTCTAAAATACTTGATTTTTCGGTTATGAATATGTTTAATTTAAGGCCTCAAATGGCTCCCCATAAAGTCCAACTTAGAGTCGAATTCAACTTAGAGTTAAATTTGACTTAGGATCTTTGTGAAACACCCCCCTGTATGTAGCAATTAAGTCACAGCATCTACCGATGCATTATATTGGTACCATACACTGTAATAATAATGGTAATAATAATGTTACTTATAAATCGCTTACTGTACATGTACATGTATGTGCATGGTTGCAAGTGGAAGCGCTAGGACATACTGTTTCACTGTATTCGGCAGTGTTAAAAGGCCTAAGTCGCTACTCTGAGTCCTGATTAGGAGATTACCCCGCCTGCTGAAGGATATCATATTCTGTAGCATACACTGTATTACTGGATTGGATCTCGTAAGAGTCTGTTCACACCAGAGGAAATCTATTCAAAAATCGTACAATGAAACGTTTTATCAAGAATAAACACGGTGCGAAAGGTACTTTACAGGCACATCCCTACAGGTACGTCAGCAAAAGGTAGTTTACATCTATCCAAAAATGTGTGTAACTAATAGAATGTTTTATTAGGAATAGCAAAAGGTAATTTACATCTATCCAAAATGTGTATGATAGAACGTTTTATCAGGAACTATCGTAAAGCGTAGAGTAAATGATGGCACAATGTAATAGAATGTCTGAAATGAGAGAATTTGCAGACTGGACATCTACTACTCACCATAGTTTCTTCATGATGTTTTGTTATACAACGTTCCGATTAAAAACATAATACTTATTATATCCCTCATGTATAGTGTTTGCATTGCGATTGTACAGAGCACGAAAAAGGTATAGATAAGTACTATCTACCTGAGATAGTACTTATTGTAAAGTAATTTTTTGCTGCTACCCCACTTGCCCACCCTTGCCCATTGAATACGCATAGCAAAGTAGGTAACGTGAAATGTCAAAGTCAATGTCAATGTCAAATGAGCGCGCATCGACTGTATTACATGTACAGTATGCATGTTGCGCTTTGTAAAATCTAGCTGAAGCTAAACTGTCTGCAGAATCAGTTCTTATTATTGTGTAAAATTCACTTTAAATAGACCTTATTGCCGATGTGGGATATAAAACAAATATTAACCTCCTTTACTCAGGCAATGGATACAAACTATCATCGCCTCGGTGATCTTGGGGCTACCATCTTCCCTCGCCTTGCGGCTCGGGAAGATAGTAGCCCCGAGATCACCTCGGCGATGATAGTTTGCACCATTACCCTCGTAGTCGATTAATATTTGCTTACTCATCATTTAGCTACTATACAGGTTTTGTAGCTACATGTAAACAGAGAATTTGATGGTCTGAACAGTGCCAGTGGATAATATTTATAGGGCTCCATGCAATATCAGATTTGGAAAACCACACAGATTAATCTCTGATCAAACCACAATCTACAAAGATTAATTTACTACAAATTAATTAACTAACACGATCACAAAGATTAATCTCTGGTTAAACCATGATCTCCTGGTATACAGGGTTCTTAATGAATTGGCAAGCCTATCATATCCATAAGTGTACAGTATATGTATCAAAATTTCAATTACTAAACTTGTGGTACCGGTACTCTCTTACTGGCAATAATAATAATAATAATATTCCACTTTTATACAGCACCCAATACATTGATAGATACAACTACCATATGTGTCTAAGCGCTTTATATTATTACAATGCAGAGAATTAAGTCCAAATCCACTTTTAGAGGAGTCATATTTAATAGGGATTACTTCATTTTGAAGTTGAGAACATTCCAAAATTACATATGTTTATCAAAATCTACTCTAATGTTGTGGTAATAGTTACTCTTTATTAAAGAGTGATTAAATTTTCTCTTTTTTCCGTCTTTTTTGTCTTTCTTTTTGTGGATTTTCATTATAAAATTAAACAATCTGTAATACAACTCCTCCAAAGGTGTCAACCGATTAAAGCATAGTTACCAAGAAGATAATAAAGTGTGTTTTTTTTCATTTTAGATGGGTACATTAATCAATTTATTGCATTTTCATGTGAGCAATTGATTTAGGTTTTTCTCAGCCTATCGTGTATTCTTGGCTTGAATGTCCTTAAAAATTCATGAACTTGTGATAATGGTGATAATACTGCTTTTCATAAAGAAAATAGGTACGCCATGCAATTATGCAGTAAAACTCTCCAGGGAAGGAGAGAGAGGGAGAGAGAGAGAGAAGGAGAGAGCTTTTACATAATTTCTAAATTTCAGTGAAAATATAAGCTTCATTACGTCAATAAAGTATTACCCATGAGCGTTTCAGCACTTTGTATCCTCAGGAAAAACTGATTTGTAAATCGCACAAGGATTACATTTTTATGATTCTGTGTTGCTTGTCATTTAGAATCAGTAGTGATAATAAGAGCTGCTGAATTTCTCTGTATTTTCAATGATATTCATATTTTTAATCTAACAATTTTTTTCTTTTTTTTTTCTTTTTCTTCTGCTTGTCCATCGCCCCTCTCTCTCTCTATCCATCACCCTCCATTTTGCCCTCTGTCAAACGATCCCTCCATCTCTCTCTCCCTCATTCCATTCATCTCCTCTCCCTTCAATCCTCATTCCTTCTATCAATCCATCCAATGTCCTTCTTTCCTTCCTCTCCTATTCTCCCTCCTTTCCCTTTTCTCACCCATGCTTCCTTCCTTTCCTTCCCTCCTCTCCTCCTGCCTTCCTTCTACCACCCCTCTCTTACCATCCACCTCTACTCTCCTGTCCCTTTTCATGTCCTCTCTCTCTCTCTCTTTCTTTCCCTCCCTCCTCACTCCCTTCACCCATCTCCCTCTTTCCCTCCCTCCATCTCCCTCCAATCTATCCTTTCCTCTCTCCTCTATTCTTCCCTCTCTCCTCTATTCTTCTCTTCTCTCTATCATTGACAGGTGGAGCGTGAGATAGCAATAATGAAGTTGATTGAGCATCCACATGTCCTGGGGCTATATGATGTCTATGAAAACAGGAAATATCTGTGAGTATACTAGTTGCCATGGAAACATCAGCTTTTCATTACAAAGTGGTTGTAGACATGGTTGTGCAGTGATACTACCTGCACTTTCAATTCCTAGAGTTTAAAAAAAAAATTATCTTTTGAAAATTCATGTACAGGCATATAACTTACTTCTTTGTATTAAATGAATCCAGATTTCCAAAGTATGGTGTGGTTCAATCTTTTAAGAACGGGAAGGGAATCATTCTACTTTTGAGAACGTAGTGGAACGTTTTCCGTTTGCTGATCACCATATGAAAAGAGTTAAAGATATAGACCGGTAGTGGTAACATTTCAGTTCAAGGGTTTTGGGTGTGAGATATCCATTCAATACTGTTTAAATATTTCCTTCAGAGGTTTAGATAGCAATTCTTCAACCTAAATTTGCGAAAAAGAAGAAATATATGCCCAAATGTTCGCGATATCTATCCAGGTTGGATCAATCTGATAATTTACCAAATATATCAATTAGTAGGCAGTTTCCCAGCAAAATTTGTATCATCACGTATTAGTCAAAACATATTCTTTCACATGATTGGTAATAATGGCTTCCATTTCATTTTTTGAGAGGGGGGCGTTTCCAAAACTGGTCGATACCTTTAAGATAATAAGAATTTAGATCTTGTTTTTCTCCTTTGTTACTGCGATCATTCTATATGACAGTGTTCCTCCTCCCCCTCCCCCCTCACCTTTCCCTCTCTCCCTCTTCCCCCTCTTACCCCTATCCTTACTCATGTTGATGTTTTCTCTCCTTGCTTTCTGCTACCAGGTATTTAATCTTAGAGCATGTTGCCGGTGGAGAGCTGTTTGATTACCTAGTGAAGAAAGGGCGATTAACCCCGAGAGAAGCCAGACGATTCTTCAGGCAGATTATATCGGCCATTGACTTCTGTCATAGTTACTCAATATGGTAAGAAACTATTACACTTTAATATCCATCTCTCTACTTCAGACTGTGGGAAATTGATAAGAAGCTCCTAAAATCATAAAGCAAAAGGAGCATGCGTCACAAAGAAGAGGTCAACTGACAAGAAAGCTGGCCAATCATACTCACGATAAGCCCGCCGAGTTACAAGATTTTTGTATAATAAGATGTTCACACTATAACATGACCCTGGTTCTTTATTGACGTTTTGTTCAAATTCAAAACGATGCTCAAGAATGCATTATGCTATACACAGAGCTGCCAACCAGTACAATTTTATCGTATTTCGTATAATTTTTAGAAGTAAATATGACAGTACAATTTTACTCAATAAAATATGATTTTCAACAACAAAAATTCTCACCTGTTAAGTATATCCTACAAGCATTTCACATCGGCAATTTGGGGATGTTCATTGCTTCATTGAACAATCATTCACGACGAACTCTTGCATATTCAACAAAATGTCTGTAAAATGTTCTCATGCATAATTCTTCAAAATGTTGACGAACACAGTCAAAAAGAAATTACTTATTGATCGAAAATAGGATTTTTATTTTGAAATAGTATTTTTGTTCAGTTTGGGTTGACAGCTCTGTATACAACATTTCATTATAACAGACAAAAATTAAGTACTAACGGATCTTTGTAGTATAAACACAGGGTTAGAATTTTGTATAAGTGTGAATGGCACTACAGGCTACAAACCCAGCAGCAATAGGCAATCAGCATTACCGTCATTAATTTCTGCACCACAATGCGAGCAACCATTGACTAATATGCAGGGGAAACGGATACAGCGACCCCTGAGGCAAAATGTTCCATTAGAGCAAGATATGCCGTGAGTGAGGAACAACTGTTACAGAATATTATGAAATTGAGGTGGCAATTTCTGATAGCATTTTAATAAAAGCTTTTATAAAGCATTGTTCACACATGGTAAACTGCCTCAAAACATTGCTGCGGGAAATAAGTTGAGATACATGTATAGTGCATGAGTAGTAATAGTAATTATAAAATTATAAAGTGCTTGCATTAGTTTTCACCACATGCACGGGGAGTGCATTTTAGTGATGTAACAACCATCAATTTCTCTTCTTTATACTAATATTGTAGACCCATCTTATAAAACAAATAATACATGTTTTTAGTGCGTGCATTAGCTTGGTTAAGTCACAATGAGACGGACAATGAACTCGACAAGTCTCGTTCAGTATACTACTGTGACTTACAGTAACCTGCGTGCAGTGCATATTCACTAATGCACTCGCAAACATGTATTATTTGTATATTCTAATAATCAATTTATGTAGCACGTCTTATATGTCTCTTTCCATCTCTATGCACTTTACATAATGAAAATCCACTATGATTATAACTACATCACATTAAATTTAAATGACATTTCATTACAATTAAGTACAATAAATTACATTGCAAAATAAGTTGTAAATTGGCTTCCCATCTTCCTATAACATACAGATAGCTAAGTATACTGAGGGGCCTTTGTGGCATGATTGTTTCGTTCACTTATCTGCTTTTCTTTCACTTTTGAAATGGATTTATTTTGGCATGGCATACTTTTTGAGGAGGTCATCTGACTTCTTTGTCACGAGTCTCTCCCAGTTAATTTGAAATTTGGGTACATGTGATTGAGAGGAGGAGACAAAACACAACAGATCATTACTTTCAGTGTTACTGTAGAGGAGGTAGATTGTTGTGTTTTTGCATTAGAATGGCCGATTATAGATTGTAAAAAGAAAATAGGTCTGTCTTCATAAAGACAGGCCTATGTAAAGCTAGAATGAGGTTTAAATAGAAGGTTGAGTTCTGGGAAGAGGTGGAAAATAACTTGTGAGCGTTATCAAAATAGGAAGAAGATAAAAAGAAATGGCATGAAAGTAAAGGAATAGACATACATGTAGATTTCCATCAACTTAAAACAAGATAGATAACAATCATATGATACATGTTCAAAGACCCAACCATTTTCAGAAGGATAGGAGAAAAAAATATTATTTTCAACAAGGATAGGAAATACTATCCGGTCTCCGAGCGTTACTCCGAGGGGCTTGCAGGAAGTTATTAAGGAAATCGAGCTAAACCCAATCCAACTGCATATATTGTTCAATGCCTCCCTGGACATGAGAACTACATGTACGTGTATGTACATCTACATGTATAGTCTTTTGGTAAACTCATGACTTTAGAAGGTTATATGAGCTATATTATTTTACAAGCCTATAGAGTTCCAGGTTATGAAATGGATTGCCTGAATTTGTTTTTCGTTGACCTGGTTTGTATCTCTTTGGTTTAACATTCATGGCATCATTTCGTTACAATGTAAGTCACCTAAAAAGTCTTTAAAGATTTTCCTTTTAATACTTCTTCTATTTTTCATAAATGGTTTCCAGTAAGATGTTCATGTAGTGCACACCTTTTGATATTGTTTGGAGCGATCCAATTTGATTTAAATCTATTCTACATTCATTTTATTCTGATATATACCAGCCAAAATAATGACAGATTTCCCAGCTATGAGTTTAGAGGTCATCTTAATTCTTGAATGACACCTTTATCATAGAGGCTTTTCTCAAATGATAAATTGTGCTTGGTAGATTTCAATATTGATATTGATAATGATAATATTATTGCTTTTCTATATGTCACTCATAACCACCACATAAGGTCACTGCTCAAGGCACCGCAATATTACCCTGGCTTTCTCTATAGAGGTGAATGACCCCTCTTTGTTAAGACTAGAAACATACAATTTTAGGAGTAATATAAAATTGACTCGCACTAGCTACGACAAAGACTGATCGATCCGCCATCGTTGAACGTTGCGTATTGATTTGTGCAGCTCATCAAACATGTAGTTGTGCCTGCTTTTACAGCGTGTGGTGTGTGTAGATTGTAAACATTAGGTGGATCATTAATTAGAGCAATAGTATTTAGTCATGTCATGTTTTTTCAGGCATTCATTATTGATATGAGTACTACCCCTATACAAATTTCAGTACGCTTACACGCGAGCTCGTCAGCGTGCTTGCCAACGAGTTCGTTGACGAGCAAGCAGACGAACTCGCCAGCGAGCTCGTTTCGTTCCAAATATGCAAATTAGCTACGAGCTCGTTGGCGTGCTCGTTGGCGAGCTCGTTGGCATGCTCCAAATATACATGCTCGTCACTGGCCGATAAGCTCGTTGGCGAGCTCGTTGGTTTGCTCGTCAACGAGTTCGTCGGCGAGTTCGTGAACGAGTTCGTCGACAAGCTCGTCGGCGAGTTCGTCGACAATCTCGTGGAATGGCTGCAAGCTTAATGGTAAACTGATTGATACTTCATAATCGATATTGGCAATATCAAGATTACCAATTAGGTAATACCAATATATATCGATATTACCAATTAGGTATATTCTATTCTCAATTGTATTAACTCCATCACATAGATCATTTGAAGTGTATTCAAGAGTAACATTTAAAGTGACTCAGGCTCGTACACATATATATATACTAAATATGTATATTGTTTCTTGGTTAGTAATCATATAATCAATATCAATCTATCAATCTATTGCTAAAACGTGAATGTAATTGTAAAATGATCAGACAAAATAATCTATTGGTTAATAATGGCAAAAGGAAAATAGAAATCACAAAAATGATGTGCATTGTCTTAATTTGCTTAACAAATCATGATAAATGTATTTTTCTGTCACACGTGTAAAGTAATAATGAATATTCATGAGATGATTGGTTTCAATTGGCCCTATTAGACTTTAATGGGATTTCAATTGGACCAATCTGCCCCATTAGACTTTAAAAGGTTTTCAATTGGTTTTAATTGGACCAATTGAAGTCCAACTTCAGGCCAATTTGGGTCCCATTAAAGTATAATGGGGCATAGGCCAATGGGGCCAATGGGCCCAATTGGTCCAATAGGGACAATCTGGACCAATTGAAACCATCTGAAGTCCTATTAAATTCCCATTGAAACCTGTTAAAACCTATTGAGACCAATTGAAACCAATTGAAAATTAAATTGGTGTTCAATTAGTTTCAATTCGATTTTCGTCTTGGGTACCTAGTTACAACAAAAAAGTGAGTTAGTGGGGCTGAAGATAAGATCACATATTGCACAACAAAAAAGTTTGAAACAGTCCGTTAATTCCTCAGCCTCCTTATGTAATAAATTCCTCTTATTTTACCAGTTGAACTTGAAGTAAATTGTTTGGTTTGACAGAAGCTAAAAAGACAATTAACAGTGCTAATTAACACAGGAATTTACAAGGTCATGGGCTCAGCCTGCAACCTCATATGGTACTGCATGTCCTACAAAATGGCCGCCTATAGCCTTGCTTCAGACTGTATAATTTCCAACTTTTCTGTGGCAGACCTGCCGCAGACTGTTCCTGTGGCATACTGGTATGCGGCAAGTCTGGAGCAAACTTTCGCCCTGCCGCAGATCTGCCGCAGACTGTTCCTGTGGCGTACTAGCTGGTATGCGGCAAGTCTGGAGCAAAGTTTCGCCCTGCCGCAGACCGTTCCTGTGGCATACTAGTATGCGGCAAGTCTTGAGCAAAGTTTCATCCTACCGCAGATCTGCCGCAGACTGTTCCTGTGGCATACTAGTATGCGGCAAGTCTCGAGCAAAGTTTCATCCTGCCGCAGATCTGCCGCAGACTGTTCCTGTGGCATACTAGTATGCGGCAAGTCTCGAGCAAAATTTCTTTCTGCCGCATACTTCGGCATACTCTTTGCCGCAGACTAAAAGTATGCCGCAAAGCTGTGGCAGGTCTGCGGCAGGTCTGCGGCAGGTCTGCGGCATACTTTTCACTTTCCTATGGGGAGTTTACCCCCGAGCTCGCCACGAGCTCCCCAGTTTAACCCGAGCTCGCCATGAACTCCCCCTTTTACCCACGAGCTCGCCACAAGCTCCTCGTTTTACCCACGAGCTCGCCACGAGCTCCCCCTTTTACCAACAAGCTCGTCACGAGCTCCCCAGTTTATACCCGAGCTCGCCACGAGCTCCACCTTTTACCCACGAGCTCGCCACGAGCTCCCCCTTTTACCAACGAGCTCGTCACGAGCTCCCCCTTTACCCCTGAGCTCGCCCACGAGCTCCCCAGTTTACCCGCGAGTTCGCCACGAGCTCGTGACGAACTCGCGCACGAGCTCGCCAACATTTAGTAAGATCGTTACTAGCGTCCTGGAAGCGTGTTACGAGCTTAAAGCCTAAAAAACGATCTTATTAAGCTTACCACGAGCATTATACGAGTTCGCGACGAACTTAAATTTGTATAGGGGTAGGCACGATACAACACATCGTCTGTTTGGAGCCAGAAGGGCATTAAATGCTGTACCTTATTACAGAGTTAATGCCCTTCTGGCTTTGAACAAACGACATACCTGAAAAAAATGTAAAATGTGTGTTTTACCGACGTTAGAAATTCAAACCAAAGTCGATGGTTGAAACCCATCCGAAGACTTTGTATTTTATATACAAATTATACATGTATGTACTTGCAGGACTGTCTGCCATCTCTTTCCAACTTCTTCCAACTTCTTCCAACTGCCTAGGCCTCTTCTGTACACGATATTTGTATTTTCAATCTCTCTATGTACCCCCCCCCCATCTTTTCTCTCTGTCTCTCTTCTTGTCTCTCTCTTTCTCTCTCTCTCTCCTTCTCCCTCTCTCTCTCTCTTCTTGTCTCTATTTCTCTCTCTCTCTCCCTCTCACTCTCTTTTCTTGTCTCTCTCTCTCTCTCTCTCTCTCTCTCTCTCTAACTCTCTATCTCTATCTCTCTATCTCTCACCCTCTCCCTCCCTTTCTGTCTCAGAACCTGTCTTCATCTGTTTTTTATCTCTTGCCAGTAACTACTGTACATGTATGTGTACATTCTTTAAATCCAGTGCCCGCCTTGCACCAGAGTAGAAAATCTACTACCCATTATAGTCATAGTTTGTCCATTAGTTCAACCTTAAGAACCTAAATGTACAACTGTAGAAAGAGAACAGTTTATTATTCTTCTAGGTCCCCTTAGGCTTGGGCACACAAAAATGTACAATGGGTACAATAAGGTCTTGTTCATAGTGTAAATACACATCCTAGCTTATGTAGCAGTTGTAGACTTAAACATTGGTTGATGCCATGTATGTGTGCATGTAACTTTTTGTACATTACATCATATGTATGATCTAGAAACACCACTGTCGAAAGAACAGGGCATTTAACTTAAAAAATCTAATTATTCTGCAATTTCTGGGTGAGGAAGATCCCTCATTGTATATTTGCAATATTGATTCAAATCCAATCCAAAGAGTATTATTGTAGCATTTTTTGTTTTCCTTGCTGTTACAAAGCACTTCACACTTGGCTCCACAAAGTTGTATAATTGTTGCTAAAGCAATGATAAAACTACTGTAAAAAAAAAATTAGTCAAGCCAATGAATAAAAACATATAGCAATCCATACTCTCCAGCAAAATAAATTACCCTTCAAAAGTTACTTGAAATGGCAGGACACCTCCTCAGTACCCCCACTGCCTTCAGGAATGGGGTTATCCTGGTTTAAACTCAGGAGAAACAGCACCTTGTATCCTCTGGAAAAAAGTGCTATGTGAATGCAATTATTAAATTATTCAGTCCATGAGATTGGAAAATATTAGTTGTCTAATAATAATAATACAGTATGTTGATGTAAATCTTGAATGTTTTTTTTTAAAGCCACCGTGATCTGAAACCAGAGAATCTTCTCCTGGATGATAAGAATAACATCAGAGTGGCAGACTTTGGGATGGCATCACTACAGCTAGACTCATCCCTCCTCGAGACGAGCTGTGGTTCACCTCATTATGCATGTCCGGAAGTTATAAGAGTAGGTATCTAGATGGAATGATGAGGGCAGTGATGATGGTGCTTGTGGTATTGATGATGATAAAGATGGTAGTGGTGGTGGTGGTGGTGGTGGTGGTTAAGATGGTGGTGGTGGTGATGGAATTGATGGTTGTATTGATGATATTGGTGATGATGGTGGTGGTGGTGTTGATGATGTAGGTGATGATGGTGGTGGTGGTGGTAGTAGGTATAATGATGATGGTGATGATGAAAATGATGATAATAATGGCAATGATGATCATAATGTCAAAGATGATGATGATGATGATGCTCTTTCTTTCTCTCACCCTGCCACCCTCTCTCATACTAGTCTCTCTGTCTATTTGTATATCTCTCTTCCTTCATCTGTCTCATTCTCTTTAGATCCTTATATTCCTCTCTATCTCTCTCTCTATTTCTTTCTCTCTTCCTCTCTGTATCCCCCTTTACCGCTGTTCCTCCTATTCCCCCCCCCCCCATTTTGCACTTACCAAATTCACCAATTCCCTATCACTCCCCCCCCCCCCCCTACCTCTCATATAACCAGAGCAATGCACAATCTGTCATCAGGCGCTGACGATCAATAATTCTAATTACTTTAGCTGCTCAGCTAAACAAGCCTACATCATTCTCATCAAGGATATACACACTGATAATATTTATTCAATGTCCCATAACCCTACATGCATGCACCAGCCGATATGCACACAGACACACTGAGGCATTTTCCTGTATGAAGTTAATTATCTAGTAAACAGAGTATCGAGTACATTAGCAGCTTTCTAAATGTTACGCACGCTGAGATGAAATATTGATGAATAGATGAGTGGAGTGGAGTGGAGGAATTCCTAGAAATATAAATTACTAAAAACTACTTATTTACTGTACATCAAATGGGGTTGCCCAGATATAATATGGAAAGATGATAATTGTAAAACATCTTTCTTTCTTATATATTCATTGGTAGTTTTATTTTTTACAGGCTGGCATTGTTGGTTATAAAACTGCTTTCTACAGGGGCCCTGTTGACCTACATTATACATAAAGAATGATTTAAGATTGAAATTAAAGAAAGATGAATTGCTAAGTTATGATTTGTCTGTAATAACTTGTATTTTTCTGTTTAATTTTACCAGGGAGAAAAGTATGATGGGAGGAAAGCTGATGTATGGAGTGCTGGGGTGATTCTGTATGCCCTTTTAGTGGTAAGTTTACTGGGTATTGATAGGAATCTTGGTGAAATGTAGTGGTACAGAAAGACGAATCCGGAGCGCAGATGGCATGAGAGTTGGTAATACTGGTCCTTCAAGAGCTGTAATATAACAAATCTAAACAATATAAACAAATATTACATGTAATGATGGTAGTTGAGATATTCACTTGTCCCATTTTCTATAAAAATGTTTCTGTCATAATGCCATTATATTGACATTTTTCAAAAGATATTCACTTTGCGTTCCGAACTTATCTTTTGGAGCCACTTAATTTTGCTATGCTACTTGTACCTCAAGAGAATTAGTCCCTTGCCTCAAACTTGTATTCAATGAAATTAGGCATTTTTACTTGTGTTTATTGATGATGAACATCATATTTGGTGGATAGAAAAATATTGGATTAAGTCAAAAGATGCATTAGGTTTCCACTGATATATTAGCTACCTAAGGGAGACGTTCTGAATGTTATTTCATTCTTTTTTTCCTTCTTTTCTGTTTACAAAACTTGTACATGTATGTCATATCCTTTCCTCCTAATCATTTGCTAAATTATCTCTTTTCATTTTTCAAGGGAGCATTACCGTTTGATGACGACAACCTGAGGAATCTTTTGGAGAAGGTCAAGCGAGGGGTCTTTCACATTCCACATTTTGTTCCGCCGGACTGTCAGAACCTGTTGAGAGGCATGGTGGAAGTGAACGCAGATAAGAGATTAACAGTGAGTGTGAACGAACCCTTGAGAGGAGTGGGATTCATGATCTTGGTTGGTTTCACAACTTTAGTTGCTGAACATTTCAGGGCCATGTTTCATAAAAACTTGTTTTCAATAACAAATGCTAAATGTCTTTGACAAATTTGCTCTCAGCCAATGAGGTGCAACGATTTCAATAGCTTTCAACAGTTATTGTAACTTGTTATTGATAATATTTTATGAAACAGGGCCCAGTTGTTTTCTCCACCCTCTCTGCACGAGAGAGAGAGAGAATTAAAGATGATCCCAAAACTTAAGAAAATCAACCAAAAGCAAAAGCCATGTGCACCACCTATTGAATTGTGTAAATATATAACAGTGACATGATCCCTGAATATAATCCAAACAAGATTCCTATAGCCAATCCATTGCAGTTGCACGTATGTTGGTTTTGATGTCAGATAAAAATCATTAAAAAAAAGTACTTCACACTGTATAGCATGTAATTGAGTATAGCCCAATGTAAAGTAATTTGAATAATCTATAAAGAAACAGGAAAACGATTCTATTCAAAAGGGTAGCTTGTCGGATAAAATTATATAATCATAGATTAGATAGTTACCCAACCTAGTTTTTTTCATATACATGAGTTATTCAAAGGATTAGGGCATAAAGAAAGGGAGGTATAATGTACGTCATAAGTAGAATTTTTTATCAGAAAACTGTGTTAGATACTTCTTTTCAAATGTCAACCACAGATTATAGAATGATATCAAATGATTGATTTAGCTTCTGAAGATTTAATGTACCTTAGCTATCAGTGAATGTGGGATAGACAAATTCAATTAATGTAAATGCTAAAGGGCTGCATTTTAAATCTTCATGCATTAAGTACCCTACATTCTTTTGGTTTAGGCTTGAATTTAGATTATATTATAGAAATGGATTTTGAATTTGAATGAAATGTATTTTTTTTAATTTTAAGTACCAATCTAAATTAAATTTCCCTTTTTTTTCCTTCTCTCCAGCTATCCCAAATTCAGAGGCATCCTTGGTATGTTTTGTAAGTATCAAACTCGAGTTACATTTTATATTCATTTCAATTATCCTGTCCTTGTATATAATATTCTATTGTGAAATAAGCCTTTCAGCAATTTTACATTCCAATAAACTTTGTCTTACTTTGATATGAGTGCGCTACATTTTTACATGTACATATGTAATTCCTTTGTATTACGATTGGAAGGGTTTTTCCTTGTTGCCGGGTCTGTTCACACTATCGAAATAGTATGAGAGAGGAAGTGAAGATTACAGGTGTGTAATAGCCAGAAGCATGTGGGCTCGCTAGTGTGGACGGACATAGCAACATTTATCCCTTTTTATATTCATTGAATTAATTTCCAGGGTTGTTGGGTCTCCGGGTGATTTGCATCTCTTGTTTGAAAGATTAGAATGTAAGAAACCCAGGTGGGTGCGTGAAAGAAGTATGCGAGGAATAGAGATGCGGATCATCCGGAGCGCCTTATATCCGTGGGGGTAAATTCGCCAAGAAATATAGGACCTTTTAATACGGAAACCAATTATGGGTGGATTGATATTACGCAATGCGTCTGTGTGACACGCCTCAATTTTTGGGAGGACGAGGCGTGTCAGTTCGGGGGGATATAAAAACCGAGTTGCGTCTCTGGAGCGGGACCTCTTTTCCGTTACGATACCGACATGAGTTGCTAATTTGCTTCAATTGGGTTGCCCAGCCCCAAAACATGAACTTCGTGATTTATTAATTTTACATTTATTTTAATAAATCTTCAACTCCAATCAAGAATTTGTTTTAGTGACTTTGATTTATCTTCGTTTTCTACACTTCAAGAACTAAAGTTATACTTTAACATTTTCTGAGTCGGTACTAGGCGGGGCGGCTTTGGCCACCGGGCCGTCTCGCCATGGATCGCTTCATTGTCAATGAAGTTTGATCCATACTTGTTTAAAAATGCTTCTACAAAGAGGTGTACAAATCAACACTAAAATCCAATTGGCTTTATTTTGCCTTCTAAAGCAAAAGACCTCTTCGCTTCTCTAACTTTGTCTCCTTTCTCTTCCACCCCTGTCTCTATTGCCCTGTATGTGATAAAGCAGGGGGACAAGAAACGAAAACCAACCTGAGTCAGATATTCCAAAGAAACACCACATCAAAGTAAGCGTGTAAAATGTTTAAAAAACATATATTTGTGCAATGATTAACAATATTTTACAGTATAGGAGGAATTTGTATCAAAGAGACTACTTGAAGAAGACCATTTACCTGCATACACATTCTTCTGGTAATGCTTAGGATAAATATTTGTTTGTGTGATTATGTGTGCATAAGCTTTGATTATTATTATTATTATTATTATTATTATTATTAATATTATTGTTAATACTACATGTATGTTGGTAATTTCTACTGTTTCTCAGTCTCCTCTTTTATTATAATAAATGTGATTATTCTTATCATCATCATCATCATCACCACCATCACCATCATCATCATCATCATCATCATCATCAGTTGTAGTAGTAGTGGTGGTAGTGTTAGTAGTAATTGTAGTACTGTTTTAGTAGTAGTCATTGCCGTTGTAGAAGTAGTGGTAGTAGTTGTTGTAGTAAAAGTGTTGTTGTAGTAGCAGCAGCAGCAGTAGTAGTAGTCATTGTCATTGTTCATGTATCATTATTATCATAGATGTATTCTTATCATTATTGAGATCATCATTACTACAAATATCCTGACTCTTCCTGATCTCATTTTGTTTAGATACCTCCAATCCTGGGTGATGAAGATGTAGATCCTGATGTTATAGGCAGTATGACTTCACTAGGGTGCTTCAAAGATAGACCTAAACTTCTACGCAATCTTTTATCACCACAGTAAGTCTGAACCTGTCTTTCCCCTTTTTTTTCTGCAAGGAACCATAATCATACAGTATTTGTTATCAAAGTATTCCACTTGACTAGTATTCATATTTATGTATTTACTTTAAAGACACATAGAAATGGACTCTCATTGGGGTATTTCACACTGTTCAGTGTTTACCCAATACCATGTGATGTCAATCACCAGGATGAGCTTTCAGTTTTTATGACCAACAGGCTTTATGTAATGCTCTGCCTTTCCCCCATATGGTAAAGTCATTACCGTATCTCACATTTGCACCACCCGAAGACTCTCCGAGATATTAGGGGGTATTTCTCTTGATTGGCCTATGGGTTTGCTGTGTGCAGACTTGTACACCCGTTAATGATATTTACACCAAGTCTGGTGTCAGCACACTATGAACTTCTTGTCTTAAGCATCCTCCTCATTTAGACAAACCTTACTGCTTTCTTTCTTCACCATATCTTTCCATAAAATCTTTGGTCTTCCTTTTCCTCTTATAAATGCCATCCACTTCCAGGGCCCCATTTCACAAAACTTGTCTTCAGTGACAAATGACAGTTTTTGTTATAGCCTACTGAAATCCTTGCTTCTGATTAGTTATCAGCAGACTTGTCACTGATTTTTGTCGTTTGTCATTGAAAAAAGGCTTTGTGAAACAGGTCACAGATCCCTTTGCACAAGTTCATCATCTTCCCTTCTCAACACATGCCCCATCTATCTCACAAAAAAGACAATTTTATATTGATTTGAGATTATGTATTGAAATTTTTGCTGTAAAATATGTTGGGAAATTGTGTGATTTTAAAGGGTTAATGATTTTCATTTTGTTTTTGTTGCTGATGCAGTCACAACTCAGAGAAGGTTATCTACTCATTATTGCTGGATCGGAAACAAAGAAAACCAAGCTTTGAAGATGAGTTAGAATACAGAACAAGATCGGATTCCGGTAAGTTGGACCAACTTTTGATCCTGGTATTTATCAAAGGGAGCATGGTTCCAGAATAATTGTATAAGCTCTCTCCTCCCGCCCCCCCCCCCATCCCCATGAAAAAACAAACAAACAAATAAAGTTATAACATTTTAGTTTTTGTTTCTATTTTATACCAATTCACCTAAATTCTCACAGGCAAATTAAAAGAAAGACAAAAAAGGTTAAATGTAATAAGTTTTGAAGGTACCTTTTGGGGTTGAATTGGAAAGGGGGCAGATTTGTCCTTTGTGCATTTTAACATCAGATTTATTAAGGGATACAAAGTGGTGGTGCCTCCCCCCCCCCCCCCCCTCCCCAACCCTTCCCCCTCCCCCTCCTTTCTATCTGTAAGTTGGTTCATTAAATGTTATGACTTTGAAAGTAATACCCCACTCAGCAAATTACAAATTTGCTTTCTCCTTACATTCGCTGAGATGTGATGACAATTTTGAGGAATTTACAGGTTAGCATGTGAGTTCACTGCTCGCAACACTTGTTCGTCTAATTCCACCAGGTCCAGTGTAACCGAATTTTGACTTGATGCACATGAAAACTGCAGAGAATGTGTCTATTATGTCACTTTAGAGTTTGGTGGTTGTTATTTTACCTGACTGCTAAGAAAGCATAAATGCTTGTTAGTAAGCAACCAGATCGAGGACCGACTGTTTTAGGTCCTCTCCGAGGAACCTGGTAATGAGGATTAATGCCTTACCAAAGGACACTAGCGCATCGACTTGGTTTCGAACCCGGGTCGCCAGAATACGAGACCACTGCTCTACCGACTGAGCTATCGTGCCTCCTCTTTAATAAGAGTGTGTGATTATATGTGTCATTTATTAACTGTATATTATACAGCTGATCCTCCTCGGAAGAGAGTGGACTCCTATCACAGGAGAAGATCAGAGAGAAAGTCCTTTGATATGACCAGAGAAGGGTCCATGTCACCAGCCAGGAGAGCCATGTCACATCACAACTCAGGGTGAGAGTCTATGCTTGTTCTACTTCTATGTTTACCCTGTCTCTCCCTCCTCTCACATCTCTGTCCTCTCCCTCTCTCTTCTCTTCTTCCTCTCCCTTTTCTTCCACTCTTTTCTCTTCCACTTCTGTTAAACTCCCACCTCTTCTTCTCCCACCTCTTCCTTTATCCCCCCTTTTCCTGTTCCTCTCTCTCTCTCTCTCACTCCCTTTCTCTCTCTTCTTCCCCTCTCTCTCTCTTTCTCTCTTTTCTCTCCCTCTTCCTCTCCCCTCGAGATAGGTCTATGTCACATCACAACTCGGATGAAAATCTATGTTTGTATCACCTCTGTATCACCCCATCTATCCCTCTCTTTTGTTGTCCTCCCACTCTCTCTTCTCTCCCTCTCCCTTTTTATCTCTATCTCCTCTTCTGTGATATGACTAGAGATTGGTCAAAATTACTTATGTCATATTACAATTCAGGGTGATAGTCTAAACTTGTATAGGGTCTCTAGTATTGTATCTCTACCCCCCCCCCCCCCCCCATCTCTCCCACTTCTCCCATTTTCTTTGCTCCCCCTCCCTCTTCTCTTCCTCTCTCTCTCTCTTCTCTTCATCTCTCTATTCATCCTCTCTCCTTCAATAAGACCAGAAATAGTTCCTGGTCAAAACATTTCAACAAATCTCACATAATTTTGTTGTTTAATACTTTTTACTTTGCATGTATTTTCTTGTAAGCCAAGCATTTTTAAGCAACCAACAACAAAAATCCTATAAGGAAGTATAAGATGAGATTTAATTCATTTATTCGTAATATTGCTTTTCTTGGTACTCATACTTGATGAGGTAATCCCTTAAGCAGCTTTCCCAAGCTATACTGGGATGGGATGTGTTGTGACAGCAGGTGAAGATGCAGATAATAGGCACTTTTAGATTTGCATGTAGACACAGTGGACTGCTACTTGTGACGTCCTTTTAAATTTAAGGCACTACGTCGATGTGCACATCTAAAAGTCCCTAGTAACAGAAAGGGGTAAACCAAGCAAATTTATCTCCCCTCTTTTAAAGCATGTTTCACTGTATCTCCTTCTTTCCCCTCTCCAGTAGATCAAGAAGCGTGACGAGCAGCCCTCTAGCGTCCCCCACCCACAGCCCTCGACAGGTCTGCAGGCAGCACTCCGGTAGCAGCCTGGTGTCCACCGGGTCAGGCAGCACGCCCCCCGCCAGCCCCACCGCTACCTCACAGCAGGGGGGGCAACAGCAGCAGGGGGGCCAGTCGACGCCCTGGAGGGCACGCCTCAATAGTCTCAAGAACACCATCTTGGGATCACCGAGGTTCCATCGACGCAAGATGCAACCAGCGGAACCGGACGAACTCTCACTCACGCCAGACAACTCACCTGAGTAAGATATCAGATATAGATAGATGTGATTCAATTCAATTCAATCCAATTCAAGGTTTATTTCGAAAAACATTGAATACATTGATGCACGTGCTACAGCTTAAAAGCTGAAATGTATATGTTTACAGCTATCGAGGATACATATAAATAGAGAAGAATATCAGTTCACAAAACATATCTACATAATCGTTGTACAATGAAACCATGAAAGATAAAATACTGATAACATTCTGGAATGTGATATTGATGATAGGCAAATCAAAGCAGTATTGTCCAATGCATGGATTTTAGTATATCTTATCATTGTATGAAGATGATAGCCCTAATATAGGTTTTGTAGTCGAGTGGTTTGAGCACCTGACTTGAAATGTGAAGTTTGTGGGTTCTTATCTTATGTGTTATAAGATACAAAAATGTGATCCTCATTACATATGTTCAATTGTAAAAAATAATGCTGATGTTGGCTATGTCATATGTGTAAACAGCATTTATATCTATGATATCATCATCTGAATACGTGTCGTGTATTTCATTTATATTTCAACAGAATGTCCAAGAAATCTTGGTTTAGTAGTTTTATGGGAGCAGAACGATCTGTAGATGAGGAGCTATCGATAGCCGTCAGGGACAAATCCCTTAGTTCAATCAAGGCCGAATTAGTTCAAGCATTCCTTACAGTAAGTCACTGCTTTATTAATTGTTTTGATTGCTTGAGTGAATGCTCATTTGATTGCAAGATTTCGAGATTGAGTGAATGCTCATTTGATTGCAAGATTTCGAGATTGAGTGAATGCTCATGTGATTGCAAGATTTTGAGATTGAGTGAATGCTCATTTGATTGCAAGATTTAGAGATTGAGTGAATATTTAGTGATTACTGAATTACTTCTAATACGGGTGTTGTGCTTCAGGAGCTCTCATAGCAGTCTGAGACGAATCCATCAGTTCAATCGAGGATGTACCTATTTCAAGTATTCCTGGTACGAAATCAGTGCTGCAATCATTTGTGAATGAGGTATTGATTGCATGAAAATGTTTGCATGAGTTAGACAGTGAGTCTAGATTGAATGAGAAATTGTTAATTATAACAATGATGAAGTTGTGTAGATAGCCATTAGGACAAAACCATTAGTTTAGTTGTGGCTGAACTAATCAAAGTTTTATTACGGGAAGTCAATGCTGCATTCATTTATGATTGCTTGGCTGATTGCAAGAAATTGAGCTCTCATAGCAGTATGAGACAAATCCACCAGTTCAATCGAGGATGTACCCATTTCAAGTGTTCCTTGTAGGAAATCAGTGCTGCAATCATTTGTGAATGACGAATTGATTGCATGAAAACGATTGCATGAGTTAGACAGTGAGTCTAGATTGAATGAGAAATTGTGAATTATAACAATGATGAAGAGGTGTAGGTAGCCATCAGGATAAATCCATTAATTTAGTCATGGCTGAACTCATTAAAGCTTTCTTACAAGAAGTCATTGCTGCATTCATTTATGATTGCTTGGTTGATTGCAAGAAATTGAATGCATAAGTCCACTCAACCACGATCAAATTTGTTCTAGCATCCATTTTAGGAAGTCAATGCTGCATTCATTGTGATTGCGTGAAAATGATTGCATAGTGTATAATTGATTTTGTAGAATGTTGTCACTATTCAGATCAATCGGGAAGAACTATTTTCAATTATCCCTTAGGACAACAGCCATTTATGATCGCTTGAGTAATTAATTTATTGGATGATTGCAAGTTAATGATTTCATAAGTCCGACAGTAGTCAAAGATGGAGTAAGTAATCAATTACTGTAAACCAATTTGATTTAAAATTGTTGCGTTATATGTATTGTAATCCATTTGTGTTTACGTTTATATTTTGGATGTGCTTATGAATACACTCAACTCTCGCTATTTTCCTTGTAATTCAATTGAAGATAAAGACCAGTTATGGTCATGCGATTGCATTGTGAAAGAAATGGTGTGGAATTGATCTAAAAAAGTTGATCATGTAGCATATAAGTATTAGTTTGTACTGCAAGGTTCTGAAGTCATCAAAATGATAAGAAATTCGGCCCAGTCTGGGTAAACTAAGAAGCACTATACACATAAAGATGTATATGGGACTACACAAATGGTGTCGGGGTTACCTACCTTGATTTCCTTATCTTTCTATGCTCATTACTCAGCCAGTATACATTTTCTACCCAAATTGTTTGGCAAATGACATTTATTTGTAATCTTGAACATTCAGTGTAAGTTTCGTTTGATTCTGTGAGAATTGATTTTCGTCTTTTACCAGAACTCAAGATTCTCTTTAATTTTCATCGACTTCTTTGACCCATCTTAGATTCCAGACATGAGTCACAGCGTGCACTCGACCACGTCCTTCAAGGCGGAGTTCAAGCGAGCTGGAAGCGGTGCCGTCTTTGCCAAACCCATCAAGTTTCAGGTCGAGATCTTGACCCCCGACGGCAGCGAGGCAGCCAAGGAAAACGTGGTTCATATCCTACACTTCCTTCTCATCTCAGGTAAAGGTCATAAGGTCACAGGTCAAAGTATAATAATAATAATAATAATACATAACATTTATTAGGCGCTTAATACTGATGTTTCTAAGCGCACAGTGTTCTGATTAAGAGAAGACTATAATCCGTAGAATTAAATTAGAAGAAAAAGCAAAAATACAAAAGTAACATAGATAAGGTAAGAAAAACAGTGGCAATCAACTAAATAAAGACAAATATGGTAAAGTATGTAGGTCAAGATTTCTGCTGGTGGTCTTTCAATCATCAAGCCTCATTCCCAAGAAATTGAATGTTGACCAATGTGCTTGGACTAGGAAAATCCAGATCGTCTAGCAATAGGAGCTGTTATCTTAGTTGTGAAAAAAATATTAAATCTATGAAAGAATATCATATCAAATTTAGTAGTAAAAGTATTTTAAAGTCGAAATTTAACTCTTCAACTTTATTTTATATTGCCCCAAAACTAGGTGGCCCAGAAGGAATAAGGGTATACAAGTGGTGATTAGATTTGATTTGATTGTGATCATCTAGTACCAACATTTACATAAACATATTCTGGTACGGAACTAACAAACAAGCATGATGCTTATAGAGGATATTCCTTTCAAAATATACATTGTTATTTGACATTAAAGCCTGTCTGCACTAGTTTGGCCAGGAGGGATTAGACCAACCAGCAAGATCACTGACAGGTGGTTACCTCATCAATTCAGCTCTTAATGAACATAAGAAAAAGAGGAGCATGGGGGACCAACTGGCACCGCTTAAGCATTGTTTGCTATATAGAGGGAGCAAGTAGCTACAAGTAGTACATTGGGGCTTTAAATACAGAGGTTGATTTATATTACTTATGGTTTTCCTTTACTCAGGTCCAATCAGGAGATTCCGTCGTCTAGTCGAACTCATCCAAGCCCGGCTCACCTCCTCCCGAGTCAACTCGACCGAGTCCCTCCCCGGTCCGATCCGATCCTCCTCAACCGGGAGCTCCTCCTCCACGAGCGTCGACTACGCCGTCTCGCCCCGCCCCGTCAATCCCGCGTTCAGCGAAGATGACGGCGATGAGGTCTTCTCGGACGGCCGATCGGTCTCGCGAGAAGGCCTGATGGCCGACGCTGCCAAGGATCGTGCCTCTAGTCAAGTGTCAAATAGCATTTGCTGATGCAATCCCATGTACTCGTTTTTGTGTCTGCTGCTGGTCTTTTTGTTGAATGCTAGAAATGTGTTCTTTTGATTTTTTGTTATTCGTCAAATTTTATGTGAAGCAAACTTGCTCTAGCAAATGCTGCTGAAAAAATAATGCTTTTTGTTTGGATGGCCAAACAGCACTCAGTCAAAGGAAAAGCAAGAACAGGAATATTCTGCTTTACATGTATTTCTGTAGCCATTCCCATTTTTGCAATTTTTGATGATTTATTCCAATTTAAATTCTTGCATGTTTACCTAGCTGAATTATAGAGTTACTCTCTTCTGCCACATAACAACTGCCACATTCACATTTACCTTCTCACTGTCAAAGTCACAGAGGACAGATAACATTCCCAAAAGAATGTTAAGCTTCTCTTTATTCAGATAGAAAGTGTGGTGTTACATATGTATCCAAATTCAATGTTTTTTTTTCTCCATGTCTTGCAATAGAATGGACCAAATGTAGGAACATTCTTATTGTGGTATCAGATTAAATTGCTGCATCACTTTCCATATCTATCCAGTTTCATTGCCATTTACTATCCTATTGATATGAATTCAAGGATACATGTACACAGGTATAAAAACATGTCTCCATTTTAAAAGGAATCCATACCTGGTTTATATTGTAATCTTTTTGAAATGATATCTAAAATTGAAAGTACTAAAATTATTGTTTACACTTCTTTTCTCAATTGCTCTATTTATTGTCTTCAATACTGATTTTCAGTTTATCAATTCTTTTGCAAAAACTGCCATTAAATTCTTATTCCCATATACTGTTCGTGATTTGAAAACAGCATCAACAAATGAAGGGGAAAATTATGATCTTTCCTCAGATATTGACAAAAACAATGACAATTTGTTAATCCCATGTTTAATATTGTATGAGGTATTAGGGAAACTTTCATTTTTTATGGTGAAAGAAAATAGTTATAGATTTCGAAGTGTGCAATACCATGTCATATTAACGCAGGGTTTACTTAAATGAAATACCACCCATCGTCTTATCCTATGCTAACCTTATTTTGTGTTTGATTCTGTTCTGTGCAATTCTTATTTATCTCTTCAGTCAGGGTTTGGGTAATGGAATTATAATCAAGCTTTTATGTTATGCAATAGAATGTTACCATTTCTTTGGTTATTGTCGGCACACTGACTTGTGACAGGGTATGAACAAAAAGTGATTATGCACCTTCTACAATTATATATCCCACCATTTCTCCTGTTAACTTAGCCTCTTATCTTGCCAAGAACTCTTTTCTGTTGGTACCTCAGCAAAAAAGAGTGGCACAAAAATTATATCAGGAAAGTAAAAGGCGTTATAGCTAGTGATGTTGATGAATTAAAAATTCTTATATGATACATCTGAATAAAAGGTAAGGTAACATTAAGCCTCATCAAGATTATATATGTATTTACCAGCTCCATATCCGAACAATGTAGTTCTACCTCTGTGTGATAAAATAACATTTTGCAACAGTTATGCATTTTTGCATTCCAGACACATTTTCCCCCTTATATTTCCATGATTGCCATAGGCTTAAAGACCCTATCCAATGAAAATGCAAATTTATATCAATGGAAAGCTGATTGGACGTAGAATACAAATATAAAGGAATAACAAATATTTTTTTCCTTTCAGTATTACACAAAAGTATATGAAAACCTCATTTCCACACTCCCCCAAATTACGGGTCAACAGAGGTCAAATTTGCCGCTGTTAAGGTGACGACATAACATGTGGACCCGATCAGCTCTCCTATAAAGCCGAGGCGATGAACTGGGCTCAATTAATGTAAAGTCTTGTAAATATGCGTAATCCACATAATATGATGTCATCAAGTTGATAAGTTGATAGCTAGTTTTTAGGTTGACAACTTCCGATTTTCAAAGCTTTAGATTTGGAGTTTCAGAGAGCTGTTACTCCCCTGACAGACACTATAATAGCATTTACATGGGAAACTCGATATAACAAGGTTGGCCATACCGAGGTAATGGTTATAACGAGGATATTGCCAGGGGCCCAAAACAATTTACCTGTAATTCTATGGCAGCACAAACCTTGTATACATTTATAAAATACATTAAATACCTTTGCCGATAGGATTCAACATTTCATTAATCAATCCAAAAGATCAACAAATTGCATTTATTGATGTTAATAGCCTTTACAAGAGCAGAAACAATTCTGTATTACAATATTTTATAGGTAAATGTACATACAGTCCCATATGTGCAATGATCTTATGTACGTTCTGATACGACATATCAGAAATAACGAGGAAAATCAATTGGTCCCGACGGCCTCGTTACACAGAGTTTCCCCTGTTATTGATGTTATTGTAATCTATGGCTTATTAGATTTCCGTTGATTTTCCATGAATGTATTACCTGGAGCCAAAAGAGAGTTAACTCTTCTAATATCACAAAGAGTTAATAGCTCCCTTCAAGCTCCAAACAGTCAACATGGACCCATATTTGCATAATTATATTACAATAGGGACTCATTACTCTTATACTGAAATAAAATGTGCCCCATCTGTGTATTTTCATTTTCCTATATTATGATAATCAGTATTAACGTATCCGGTGAAATATTTCATCTTTGTGTGCAATTTTCTTTCTATTGGCACTGCCTTTTATTTACTATTAAAGTTTCCTTTGTTTTATATGCTATGTTTTGTTTTCTTTCATAACCAGAATATGTCAGACTGGACATTTTCTGTTCTAAGAGATCATTTTGTTTCAAGATTATAAACTTCAGACCCACCTATTACTTCTGAGTTTGCTGGAACAGAACAAAATATGATTTGATACAATGATATCACAAAAGCAAGATCATTTTTACCATGAATAGAATATACTGTAGACGTAAGTATAATCAATTTCTTAGTACTTGTATTAAAGACATTTGTTCTTCACGAAGAAAATAAAACAATATCTATATAGACATCTTGTTAGACATTTAATAGAGATGTTTTTCTGAATTCCCTGTTACTGATACCCATTTAATCCTAGTAGTGAGATGGTGCCAGACTGCCGTATGTATATGTATGGATTCTTTTCTTTATTTAGCTCAGTTATGAAATCATTCCATCTGGAAAATATGTAAATGAAGAATGTTTCCAGAACTCAACAACCATGCCAAAATATTTGTATGCAACATGTAAGTTATCTCTGATATTCTCTTTTGAGGGGGATAATATTTTGATGTCCTTTGAAATCAAATATTTCGAAATTCATGATTGTTTATCGTGTAATTATTGATTAACTTATTAGAGACATCCGCATTGTTCTTATTGGTAACAGAACTTAACAGGACATAAGAAATATATAATAATTGTAATACGATAGAAAATGCAATTAATTTTTTTTTATGGCATACTGACAATGAGATAAATCTTTGTTGTCTGTTATCAAATGTCCAGTAATTCATGATTTGAATAATATATTTCAGTATACCTCAAAAATGTATGTTTTGAACATTTTGTACTTATCAAATTACATGCAATTCAACTTAAAGGGATCCGGTAACTTTGTCTCAGATTCTGAAACAAAATTCTGGATTTAGCTCATGATGCAATGATAATTAAAAACCTTTAGGTCAGTCAGGAACCCCATGACTTTTACAAGCCTGTCTGATTATCAAGATATTTATGATTGGAATTACACATTTTGAAAACCGTTCGCCTGACGGTTTTCATAACACTACAGTCTATTGGGGAAAATGAGTATGGTAAAACCAGTCACTCAAAGATTTTTTACTTTTTTGAGGTACTTCTTGATCATTTTGAAGCGCAATTTTTTTAGGGCTTCAATATTACACCATATCACAGACACTGATAACACGTAGGGCCGTGTATCTCAGATTTAACATTGTTAAACGATCCCTTTAAGAATACATAAGATGCAGCTGGAATAAAGATGTGTATGCGTATGTATGGGTTGAATAAGACATGTGAACAGAAATTCCTTCTATGGCATATCCAAGAATGACAGCTCTGGGGCATTATTCTGAAACTCATGTATCTTCCCCACTAAAACAAAATTGGTATTTTGAAAATTCTTGTAACTTTGCTTGTACATTTTCTCTCATTTCTTCAACCTCCCGCTCAATTATTGTGCCCCTAGCGCGCGTAAAAGAGATAAAATGGCTTGTAATGCTATTAAACATAATGTGCACCCGATTTTCTCTCATTTCCTCAACCCCCCGCTCAATTATTGTGCCCCTAGCGCGTGTAAAAGAGATAAAATGGCTTGTAATGCTATTAAACATAATGTGCACCAGATAGATATAAGCGATCAATCGTCTCAAGAAGATACAAGAAACATTACAAGAAAACTTACAAGGATTTTCAGATTTCAGATTTACCATCCCTGACGTACCTGTGTTTGCTTCATTATGCAATAACAAAAAGAAGATTTTGTGTTGTTTAATAGACCTGTTCACTTATCTTATGCATACCACCCTGGCACTAACGTCCTTTGGCAAGACATTAGTCCAGCTTATACCTCAATACTACCAAACCAACTCAGATGTCACCCTCTGGTGCAACGGATGTACAAGGGAATTACTAAAATGGTAATTCCTCCTCATGTGCTATCAACTTTTAATGTGTATTTTGCCATTTCTTTCTAAATTCCAGCATTATGCAACCAAAGCTTGCTGCAAGCTTTTAACAAATGTTTGAAAACCAGCTGTGCTAGATTTGCTATTAACTATTGCTATTATTGAAATGACTGTACTATATATTTATTTGTATATATTGTATTGATACCTGTATGCTTGCAACATGCGCCACTTGTGTTCCTATCCGGAGTATTTAGTCTTTCCATCGAATCCCTTTTTCAATCAGAACCTTTTGTAGCACTCTAAATGTACAGCAAATAACTCCTGTGAACCTAATCTAGAGTGTTGAAACATTCACGTTTTACAGAAAACACCTGTTAATGAGACTGTTTCTCATTGCAGCCCTTCTGGCTGATACAGGTCCCTGTTTCATAAAACATGATATCAATAACAAGTTACAATAATTGTTGTAAGCTACTGAAATCGTGGCATTTGATTGGCTGAGAGCAAATTTGTCATAGAAATTTAGCATTTGTTATTGAAAACATTTTTTATGAAACAGGGGCCTGATGTACAATTTGTGCCCTTCTGGCCTTAAGATAGCATTATTTACAATTAGAATTCATCAGAAATAACTTTTTATTACAAGTGAAGTGACGTTGTACTATCGTAGAAATAACTATTTTAATGATATTACTAATGCACAGTCACATGCACTATTGGCATGTTATGGTGCATATTATACAATGAGGGCCTGCGCATGAAGAGCAAAGTGTCAGAGAGTCTGAAACATTTTCATTGGTTACAGTGTGGACATACTATGTTCACATTATGTACATGTGAATATATAGTTTTCACAGTGTGTATATCATACATTGTGTTCGCAGTGTGTGTACTGTGTTCACAGTGTGCATGTAAACACTGTTCACAGTGAGTCCATTGTATGTATGTACACACTGTCTAAATTAAGTTCACAGTTTGTATGTACACACTGTGTTTACAGTGAGTTCATTGTGTGTATGTACACACTGTGTCTAGATTAGGTTGACAGTGTGCATGTACACACTGTTTTTACAGTGAATTCATTGTGTGTATGTACACACTGTATATATATTGGGTTCACAGTGTGCATGTAAATACTGTGTTCACATTGAGTTCATTGTGTGTATGTACACACTGTCCACACAGTTGGTTCTTAGTTTGTATGTACACACTGTGTCTACAATGGGTTCATGGCGTGTGTACACAATGTTTTCACAGTGGGTCCACAGTGTGTACATATTGCAGTAAGACCAGTAAAACGAAGAATGGAATACTTTTAAAGTGCGAGTGTTAACACACTGTGGCATGCTATGTTCTTCATGATAGGACCAGTTATGTAGCACTTGCATAGAGGGTGTGAATAAGAAGTGGGAACATGCCTACACAGTACCATTTATAGATGACATTCATTATTGGTGATGATGTGCAAAAGTGGCATCTCAGTGTTTGAGATATCAACAACATATTTTGAGAGCCGAGTTGATATACCTGCCATATGAGATGAATATTCAGTGATGTTTTAATGGATGACTACATACAAACATAATTGTGAATTTACATATTCCTCAATGTAACTATTGTCCAATAAAATATAAAATCAAAATCTTGGATATGGAAGTGGCTCAGTATGTACCTGTATAGTGCCGTGTGAACGCCTTTTGTTTGTGAAAAAAGGGTAGTTTATCAGTGTATATCCTTCCTACCCCTCCCCCTTCCACACTTTTTTTTGTTACCCTCTTCCTCTATTAATTATATCCACAATTAACAACTAAATTATTGCCACCCTTACTAAGCTTTGTAATTTTTTTAAGTATGTGAAAAATTGATTTGTCCCGATTCATGTTTTGTGGGAATGTGACATATTGAAGCTTTTATCTAATGCTAGGTTTACATAATGTCCCAGGCTGCCACGGCAATCGCGTTTCAGGCCACCGTGGACAAAACGGACGTGGGGGGACGGAATGCTAGTGGGAAAACGTGACAGCCCGTGATTGCCGTGGATGCCAGGCCAGATTTGTAAACTGTCAACAAGTTTTCCACGGCAGTCACAGTGCAGATGAGAAACCTAGTAGGCCGTAGTAAAACGGGGTGAACGTGACAGTACGTAATGAAAACAAACTTGGCAATACCTAACAAAACTTTAGTACAGAGAAAACATGGCCAAATTCCCATGGAGCACTACAATTCGGACAAACGGGGCTGCCGTGGCCGCCGGAAACATAATGTAAACCTTTATTCAACAAAGACCCTGATTCAACGAATCCACCTTTCATTCTCGAGTTATGCTATGGTCACATTACCCAAAAGTTGCCTGCTCGGCGGCCGAGCGGCGAGTTTTTAACCAATTCTGCCCGGCGGCTGCCCGGTCACCGAGCGGCGGCCGCCCAGGCACCGCTCGTTTTTAGGGCATCGCTCGGTCGCCGCTGAAGTTTTAGCGCGGAGTTAAAATTTGGGCGGCGCCTGCTCACTTTTCACTCGCCGCCCAAAATACGCTCGGTGCCTGGGCGGTCGCCGCCCGGGCACCGACCTAATCGCTGGGCGATGCCTTATTCCAGCAGCGACTGAGCAGGCTACTAATCGGTCGGTCGCTGCTCTGATTTGTGACCATAGCTTTACAAAGACAAAATCTAAAACTTTACGAGGGCTATGAATAATTTAGTTGTTAGCTGTACAGTGCGTCCCAGAAAAAACGAAACCGAGAACTATCGATGTTTTATCATAACTTAATCACAATTATAATTAATAAATGACACATATTTGGAAAGGTTAGATCCTCCTCTTTCATTTGATGTAACTTGTATGATTCAAATTTCACGCACTAGTGATTACCAGCAATTTGAAGAAGGAAACCAAAAAGTCATTAAGTTATGATAAAACATCGATAATTATCGGTTTAGTTTTTTCTGGGACGCACTGTATATCTCCCCCGTGCGCCGGCTTTGGCAATGAAAATGGAAAGAGTAATCGATTGAACGGTGTAACTCATTATTTAAATTTGCAATTGTAATATATTCATGAGTTAAAAATGTAATGTATCTTCCAATCGTGTTGAAATAGCTGAAGTAGCAACCCCTTCGGATGTTTGTAATTGGATTTGCTATAATTGGCTTTCGCTAGGGAGTGCTTTTTTTTTTGGGGGGGAGGGGGATACCTCATGTCCGGATGGGTTAATGTGAAGCAGAATTTATGTTAATTTTTCTGTTTCTTCTTCTTATTTTTTTTCCTTTTCTCCTCCTTCTTGGATCTTGTATATGTTTCTTTTTCTTCCCACTCTTTATCTTTTCTTTTACTTTTTCCTTCATATTATCTCTCTAAGGCTTAGAAAAAGATATTTGGAAAGAAATAAAACTTGAAGAGCTTCGAATATGCTTTTCAAATAACGGGGTTAAAATTATAGGAAGTTGAACAATTCGATTTTCGTTGGTCATGAAGATCACCCATTCAACAGTTATTTGGATCTTTAAACAAAGATGGTCCAAATTTGCAAAAGCCCCGATATTTGCACTGAATGTAAATCCAATCTGCCGTTCATTTTCTAGATATTTTTGAGGAACACTAGAATATGAGGGATAAAACAATTTTCAAGCATGAATAAACGGTGTGAAAAAATTCTTACAGGTTTTCTATTTACACCGGTAACCATAACCAATCACTGGAAAATATTTTTTTTCTGTTTGATGTGGGTTCCATTTTTCTATGTACTGAAAATGAATATGACTTCCTTGAAAATATATTGCAAGTTTAAAAACACTCTCAATAAATACAAGGGCGACTCGTGGATAGACTAGTCGACGCATCCGTACGTGATATACTTTATAGTTCTTCAAACATGCCCTTTTTACCTACAAAGTTCTCTTTTTTTATTATCAGAGAACAGCCTCAGATTTCTTTCTTATCTTGCAGCCAATAACGTATATGTGTCTCGCTATTTAAATGGTAAATGTGTCATACAGGGCGTATCATAATAAAGGATATTGAAGTTTAATGACGATTTATATGAAAACTACTGATTTCATAATCAAGCATTTTATGTCTGTTGTAAAGGACAGAATGTCCTCTTTTTAATGACACCCCGATCATACTACTACTGTCACAATTGACTGAATAACAAAGCATTGCTGTCCACCATGTGAAAGGTGCACTGTGACAAGTTAGCATTCACAGATACATTATAAAGATTAGTGCTTGTGTCAGCCCAGACATATTGAAATGCTGAACAATTAGTGGATTATGTGTCTAAGAAGGAAATGTTATCAAACTTGGCACAGTGCACCTTTCACAGGGAGTATTTACTGATGAAGTTATCCTGGTTAAACAAGATGCATATTATTTTTGTGTCATTTAATTTCTGTTATTAATTAATTTGACTGCTTGGTATTTGTTTTTTTCTCTCTCAAGCAATAGCTTTTCATGCAGTCCTTTCTAATAACAATAATTATATTAATTTTAGGGCATCGCTCGGTCGCCGCTGAAGTTTTAGCGCGGAGTTAAAATTTGGGCGGCGCCTGCTCACTTTTCACTCGCCGCCCAAAATACGCTCGGTGCCTGGGCGGTCGCCGCCCGGGCACCGACCTAATCGCTGGGCGATGCCTTATTCCAGCAGCGACTGAGCAGGCTACTAATCGGTCGGTCGCTGCTCTGATTTGTGACCATAGCTTTACAAAGACAAAATCTAAAACTTTACGAGGGCTATGAATAATTTAGTTGTTAGCTGTACAGTGCGTCCTAGAAAAAACGAAACCGAGAACTATCGATGTTTTATCATAACTTAATCACAATTATAATTAATAAATGACACATATTTGGAAAGGTTAGATCCTCCTCTTTCATTTGATGTAAATTGTATGATTCAAATTTCACGCACTAGTGATTACCAGCAATTTGAAGAAGGAAACCAAAAAGTCATTAAGTTATGATAAAACATCGATAATTATCGGTTTAGTTTTTTCTGGGACGCACTGTATATCTCCCCCGTGCGCCGGCTTTGGCAATGAAAATGGAAAGAGTAATCGATTGAACGGTGTAACTCATTATTTAAATTTGCAATTGTAATATATTCATGAGTTAAAAATGTAATGTATCTTCCAATCGTGTTGAAATAGCTGAAGTAGCAACCCCTTCGGATGTTTGTAATTGGATTTGCTATAATTGGCTTTCGCTAGGGAGTGCTTTTTTTTTTGGGGGGGGGGAGGGGGATACCTCATGTCCGGATGGGTTAATGTGAAGCAGAATTTATGTTAATTTTTCTGTTTCTTCTTCTTATTTTTTTTCCTTTTCTCCTCCTTCTTGGATCTTGTATATGTTTCTTTTTCTTCCCACTCTTTATCTTTTCTTTTACTTTTTCCTTCATATTATCTCTCTAAGGCTTAGAAAAAGATATTCGGAAAGAAATAAAACTTGAAGAGCTTCGAATATGCTTTTCAAATAACGGGGTTAAAATTATAGGAAGTTGAACAATTCGATTTTCGTTGGTCATGAAGATCACCCATTCAACAGTTATTTGGATCTTTAAACAAAGATGGTCCAAATTTGCAAAAGCCCCGATATTTGCACTGAATGTAAATCCAATCTGCCGTTCATTTTCTAGATATTTTTGAGGAACACTAGAATATGAGGGATAAAACAATTTTCAAGCATGAATAAACGGTGTGAAAAAATTCTTACAGGTTTTCTATTTACACCGGTAACCATAACCAATCACTGGAAAATATTTTTTTTCTGTTTGATGTGGGTTCCATTTTTCTCTGTACTGAAAATGAATATGACTTCCTTGAAAATATATTGCAAGTTTAAAAACACTCTCAATAAATACAAGGGCGACTCGTGGATAGACTAGTCGACGCATCCGTACGTGATATACTTTATAGTTCTTCAAACATGCCCTTTTTACCTACAAAGTTCTCTTTTTTTATTATCAGAGAACAGCCTCAGATTTCTTTCTTATCTTGCAGCCAATAACGTATATGTGTCTCGCTATTTAAATGGTAAATGTGTCATACAGGGCGTATCATAATAAAGGATATTGAAGTTTAATGACGATTTATATGAAAACTACTGATTTCATAATCAAGCATTTTATGTCTGTTGTAAAGGACAGAATGTCCTCTTTTTAATGACACCCCGATCATACTACTACTGTCACAATTGACTGAATAACAAAGCATTGCTGTCCACCATGTGAAAGGTGCACTGTGACAAGTTAGCATTCACAGATACATTATAAAGATTAGTGCTTGTGTCAGCCCAGACATATTGAAATGCTGAACAATTAGTGGATTATGTGTCTAAGAAGGAAATGTTATCAAACTTGGCACAGTGCACCTTTCACATGGTGGACAGCAATGCTTTGTTATTCAGTCAACTGTGACAGTAGTAGTATGATCGGGGTGTCATTAAAAAGAGGACATTCTGTCCTTTACAACAGACATAAAATGCTTGATTATGAAATCAGTAGTTTTCATATAAATCGTCATTAAACTTCAATATCCTTTATTATGATACGCCCTTACAAAGACATCACGTTGACAAATATTTTGATTTTATGAGCTGAAATCCATATCACTCACAATCACATGCTCATGTTTGCATAATTACCAGTCACAAAGCATGCAATCCTGTAAAAACATGGCCAAATTGCTTCAATATTAGCTCTGCAGCTCTTGTGGCTTTTGTTACTGATTCGGTGCGAGATTTAGACGACCATTAATAAGTCAAAGATGAAAACATAATTTAATATGTTTTAGAGCGTAGGCTGAGTAATTACATGGCACACGATCAGTGGCTTATACTATAGCGGAGGCTCAGTCATGGGGGGGGGGGGCACCAGTCTTTAGTCTACTAGATTGTCAAACTTTGAGAGGGTAGGTTGACCAGGTAGGGTGTGGGTATAGTGGTATACTATAATCCCTCACCCCTTTAGAGTGAGACAATTTCGCAATCTAAAGTGAAAAGACACATATATTTGTTTACCTTCCGATCGGGGGCAAGTGCCCCTGTGCCGCCCGTAGGTACGCTACTATGCACATTGGCATAGCATTCAATCAATTTTTATTTCTATAATTCAATTTCGAAAAATGTCATCCTTGGATGCATGAATTTAACATCACAATCACATCTCTACGACCCAAAAATAGAAGATTAGTAGGCCTGCACATGGCTAGTCACGATCAAGCGAATATTAACCTTGAATGTAACCATCCAAATCCATTTATCTCGCATATTATGATTTGACTGAAATAATATCAGTTATCACGAAGCAGAACACTCTTATGGTGAATTCTAGCTTGAATGGACGGAGAGAAATCAGAGAGAAACAACAGTCAGAGGCGTAACGGCCGAGTGTCAAGACATTTGAGGGGACACTTGTGATTTTTGTTTAAATAAAAGGGTAACCAAAGTTTGTACTTCAACCTCTTGCAAAATGTTACTTTAGATGTTTCGTGGTCTAGTGGATATGTCACCGGACTGAGGATCGTGTGGTTCGCGTTTAGAGTCCCGCCGCGGCACTGATGTCTTTTGGCAAGACAATTAATCTACATTTGCCACACTCCACCTAGGTGAGGTAAATGGGTCCCCTGTTGGAAGAAATTCCTCTAATGATTGAGCGGCTTTTCATGGTAGCTCGGCTGAAGCCGGGGTAATATGATTGCAGGGCCCTCAGGGAGTATTTACTGATGAAGTTATCCTGGTTAAACAAGATGCATATTATTTTTGTGTCATTTAATTTCTGTTATTAATTAATTTGACTGCTTGGTATTTGTTTTTTTCTCTCTCAAGCAATAGCTTTTCATGCAGTCCTTTCTAATAACAATAATTATATAATATTGACTGGCCTTGAGGGGTATATCAGAAATATTGACCAAGGTAAGATCATATTGCCCCGAGTCGTAGACGAGGGCAATATGGTCTTAGCGTGGTCAATATTTCTGATATACCCCGAAAGTTAAGCCAGTCAATATTGTTATTGTTATCCAAATCAGACATCTAGAGCAAATACATAAATCAACCATGACAATCTTAAAGAACTGAACATTTAACATCATCTTACCTTATTTGTCATGCTGAACTCTTTGACATAGACTACACGTAAGTTTATCACAGATTCAAATGTACAGTGTACATGTTAGTAGACATCTCTACTAAAAGTTTTCCAAACGGTAAAGTTTCAAAACTGTCAAAACATCCAAACGAGCAATATCCATAGGAAGAACTTTTCCTGAAAACTGGCGAAACGCAGAAATCCAAAACTATGTTCAAACTGTTATAACACTCAACATATGTACATAATCTCCATGCTCAAGTTTAGTCCTTGAAGTAATTGATGGTGACATTGCAGTTGTTAAATACGAACGGTGATTGTTGTACCTGCATCCTACTTGATCTGCTACTACTAGTTGTTATCGTTGATCCCGCGGCAACTTGCTGATTGTCCACAACTGGTGCCCGGATGCGAGACCGTGGAAAATACCAAGGTATATTTTCACTCGTCTCTCTACACGCAAAGTCAATACGCGCAGGGAGACCAAGGAAAATACCAAGAATATACCCCTCCGTTCCTACTGCCAGTGAAAACTAGGTCAATACGGTTTTGTAAATGACCAGCTCAGATGTCTGATACGGGTAATAATATAGAGTATTTGTATTGCGCCAACTCCCCGGCATATGACAAAATATGTGTTCGAGGCGCAATGGAGAAGAAAAACTACAAGTACACGCAAATACACCAAAAAATGAACAACAGCATTGTGAAAGTAAATCTACTGAAAAGCCGCTTTGAACAAATGAGTTTTGAGTGCATTTTTAAAGCAATCTACACTTGAAATATATCGAATATCTTGTGGCAATTGATTCCATAGGTAAGGTCCAGCGTATGCAAATGACCGATCCCCCATGATTTCTTAGTTTTCGAAACAACAAGCAACTTAGAAGCGGATGATTCCATATTGTTTTTTATTATTTATTTATTTATTTATTAAAACATCTTTTAACAGGATAACATTGATCAGCTCGCAGGCTGTTTTACATAATGGTCCTGCATAAGGATGGAAAATACAAATTCAAGAACTGACAATAAGAATAGTTACAAACAGGTCCGTCCCTTTGGAATAAGCTGCCACTTAGTATTCGTAATTTAACTACCCTTCATGCCTTCAAAGTTGCTCTAAAAACCCATCTCTTTCTAAACAGTGCTATCTAATCATGTCAATGTAGCGTAATAATTTGTGTTGTTTTAATTTACTTTATTTTAGTTAAGAAGTTATATTTTTTGTGATAGTAATACATGTATGTACAGCGCCATGAGCGTCAGAGCCTGGCGGATACCGGCGCTATATAAATATCCATATTATTATTATTAAACAAAATAGCAGTTGTATACAAATGGTAAAAAACGAAAACAACACAAATAGGAAAAATAAGATTAGGGAAAAACGAAAAGAGGAGAAAAAAAGATAAAATAATGCAATATGACATTTACATTTTGTATTTTGTATTATTGTTTGTTTGATTGTTTTTATGGATATGATTGAATGAAATATCTATCTTGAATTTTAACCACGCTGATGACTGCTCGATCCTCGAGAACAAATGACTGTTTTCATTCTTTGATTTCAAACCAGCAACGTAAAAAGGTAGCTTTGAGCGGGATCCATTCATCAACGAATGACCAATCATTGGAGCTCACTCTGCTTTTATTTCCTTTTGTCTTTCAGTCCAATTGTTCTGTCCGTCTTTGGGGCTACTTGTAGACTCATATCTCAACCAAGGTTGCACACTGTCTTGTTGAAAGAAGAAACATCAATATCACTTAGCCGATTCTTGTCTTCGTATCTTTATCTTTTCTTTCACTGCACTGCCGGTTGGGATAAAGTGGAGTTGCACAAATGTTTGTTAAGTGCCTGGTTACAACTTGTTTCATTCATCTGTTACAAATAGTTTCATTTCAAAAGTCAGGATGCAAATTGCATATATTATGTATTGTTAGGTAGGATGAGCCATAATGTTTGTCCTACCTAACAATATCTAATGTATTCAATTTGAGTTCTGACTATTGAGATATATCATTCGTAACAGGTGAATTAAATGATTCGCATCGAGATGCTACATTACGAAAATAGCCTATTGCATTGTAAAAGAAACTGTGTGGAACGATTGGAAAGATTGATCATGTAGCACATCAGTATACTGTGAGGTTTTTTAATCATCAAAATTATAAGGAGTGGCTCAGTCTTTCTAAAGGTCACATGCACATATAATACACAGCAGTGAGAGCATTAGTAAGAATTACCCACACGAGGTACCTTTGGAACAGTCTAACACACCCGAGGCGATAGCCGAGGGTGTTTGGACTGTTTTGAAGGTACCGAGTGTGGGTAATTTTACTAATGCCCGAACAAAATGATGTGTATTATTTGTTATATTATATAAGATTATGTTTCATTTGTTTTATAATATGATGTTTTATAACATAATTTTAAAAATGACTGGTCATTACCATTGGATAATGACCGGTCATTATCCAAATTACGCGTTAGGCAAAATAAATGACTGGTCACGTGTACTCTATCAACCAATCATTGGATTCGGATCCACGTCATCATCTTATAATACACATAAATGTGTATATGGAACTGTTACTTGTCATATTTCGAATCAAAGGGCATGTGAAGAAAACCCATTCTTTTCAGGGGACATTTGTGCTATGACTGTCTCCACACTAGCATAAACAGAATGAAAGATCTCAAAAATTATATTTCATCTTTCTAAGAGCTCGACCCTCTCTTTGAACGGAATTTCATTATACTTCTGTTTGCAAACTACTTTTTGATATCATTCATTTACATAATAAATAATAATAATACATAACATTTATTAGGCGCTTAATACTGATGTTTCTAAGCGCACAGTGTTCTGATTAAGAGAAGACTATAACCCGTAGAATTAAATTAGAAGAAAAAGCAAAAATACAAAATCTAACTATCTATTTAAGTATCTTCTCCCGGTTCGGAGGTTGATTGCAACATCTCTACATTTCAATCTATCTTCTGCCTTTCTGGTGCTCTCTTGCAGCTTTAGTCCACTCCAGTTCTTGACATTCTCTTCCCAGTTGATTCTGGGTCTACCTCTCGGTCTACTTCCTTCCACTCTTCCTTCCAATGAAATATAAAATCATTAATCAAACTTTGACATGGATAATGAGCATTCATCAGGACATAATGATGTTCAACAATACTTGTATCTTGAGAAGCCAATTTTATTTATGTTATAAATGTAAATTACCTTGAATATATATTTTTTTATTTGTTTCAAATGAAAATCAATAAAATCCCTGTGGAGGGAAAAATATGTTTCCGATAACTGATGGGGAAAATTCGCGTTTCCTTTACTTAAAGAAAGACAAGGCATTAGAGCAACGGGGCGGGAGGGGGCTCTCACTTGTCTGTCCTTTTATTTTTTTTAACCGCGCATCCATATTCTATTTATATCACTCAACTACATGCGCAATGAGTTAACTGCGCATGACACAGTTAATTCACGCACGAAGCCCCTAATTGCTCTGACAATTATATCAGTGCAGCGTATCTTCATAGCAAGCAACAAGTCATGATGATAACGTTTTCGCTCTTCCCTCTGATCATTCTCTTCAAGCAGCGCTATCAGTCAACCTACATGTATAGGTCGCCGAACTTACCGGTCGAACGAAAATGACCGGTCGAAGGGATAGCTAACTCCTCACTCACGCCATCTCGAATCATTCTCCGAAACGCTTCGAAACTTGAGGACAAAATCTTCTTCTTATCAGTGCCACGAGGATGAGACAGATTCAGTCCTCAAGATTTACCTTCTAGGGTATCATGGAGCTCTGAAATTATGTTAATTTCCACCGTTAATTACATACTTTTATGTAAATAAGTTAAATATTCGAAATCAGACTGAACCGATATTTATTGCATCTGGGGCCATTTGTCTTCGTATTCTCTCATGCAAATTTAAAGTTGATTCACGACTTGGATTTTAAAAAAGAGGAAAGACATCAAGTAAAGCAATCAGGTAAGTCTACCTACCATCATATTTCATTCATCAATTATTCTGTTACTCCAACTTAGGGGTAAAACTCGGATTTTTCAAACAGGAGGCGGCCCCACTTATTCGAAAAATCTCCGACCAGCAAAACAACAAAAAACAAACAGTAATAATATTAATAATATTCCTTGTTTATATAGCGCTCAGATATATTATTACCCCGGTCATCGGATTCAGGCTTACCCGCACAAAATGTATGCGCATTTTCCACGCCCTGGGGAGCATTCCAGCCAGTCGCCATTTTACAAGCGCACACTTGCTCGTCCAACCATATAAACTTTCGCATCCTACCGGGTACCCATTTAACACCTGGGTGGAGAGTAGCAAGTGCAGGTAAATATCTTTCCAAAGGATATTAGTGCCGTGTCGGGATTCGAACCCACGACCTTCGCATCTCCAGTCAAGCGCCTTAAACCAATGAATATATAAGCTAGTTAAGAGTTTTCAAGGGTTATTCCGTCAAGCTACATTTATTTATTTCTTCTTGTTTATCTAAGATTTAGATATTGAAGGAGATGCGCTGGCTCAGTGGTAGAGCAGTGGTCTCTTAACCGGGAGGTTCAGGGTTCGAAACCAATTGAATGCGCTCGTGCCCTTTGATAAGGCTTTAATCCTCAATACCAATGAGATAGATAGATAAATGGTATTTATTGATTCATTTCCATGTATCGCAGTTACAAGTAACTGAATTGTGCATGAATAAAACATTGATGGTGAAGACAATTATACATTTCAAGAAATATCACAGTAAAGAGTAACTGAATTGCACATTAGTAAATTGCTGGAAAAAGCAAGTATACATTTCAAGATGTCACACTACAATCTACATAATTATGAAGAGCGTGTATATACTATATACCATTAATCTTATACAATATTTCAATTTAAAAATTTGAGTTAAAAAAGAAAGAGAGATAGGAAAGCAGGAGAGAGAGAAAGAAAGAGAGATAAAGGGAGAGAGAGAGAAAGAGAGAGATAGATAGAGGGAGAGAGGGGGAGAAAGGGGACAGATGGACATGGATAATGAGCATTCATCAGGACATAATGATGTTCAACAATACTTGTATCTTGAGAAGCCAATTTTATTTATGTTATAAATGTAAATTACCTTGAATATATATTTTTTTATTTGTTTCAAATGAAAATCAATAAAATCCCTGTGGAGGGAAAAATATGTTTCCGATAACTGATGGGGAAAATTCGCGTTTCCTTTACTTAAAGAAAGACAAGGCATTAGAGCAACGGGGCGGGAGGGGGCTCTCACTTGTCTGTCCTTTTATTTTTTTTAACCGCGCATCCATATTCTATTTATATCACTCAACTACATGCGCAATGAGTTAACTGCGCATGACACAGTTAATTCACGCACGAAGCCCCTAATTGCTCTGACAATTATATCAGTGCAGCGTATCTTCATAGCAAGCAACAAGTCATGATGATAACGTTTTCGCTCTTCCCTCTGATCATTCTCTTCAAGCAGCGCTATCAGTCAACCTACATGTATAGGTCGCCGAACTTACCGGTCGAACGAAAATGACCGGTCGAAGGGATAGCTAACTCCTCACTCACGCCATCTCGAATCATTCTCCGAAACGCTTCGAAACTTGAGGACAAAATCTTCTTCTTATCAGTGCCACGAGGATGAGACAGATTCAGTCCTCAAGATTTACCTTCTAGGGTATCATGGAGCTCTGAAATTATGTTAATTTCCACCGTTAATTACATACTTTTATGTAAATAAGTTAAATATTCGAAATCAGACTGAACCGATATTTATTGCATCTGGGGCCATTTGTCTTCGTATTCTCTCATGCAAATTTAAAGTTGATTCACGACTTGGATTTTAAAAAAGAGGAAAGACATCAAGTAAAGCAATCAGGTAAGTCTACCTACCATCATATTTCATTCATCAATTATTCTGTTACTCCAACTTAGGGGTAAAACTCGGATTTTTCAAACAGGAGGCGGCCCCACTTATTCGAAAAATCTCCGACCAGCAAAACAACAAAAAACAAACAGTAATAATATTAATAATATTCCTTGTTTATATAGCGCTCAGATATATTATTACCCCGGTCATCGGATTCAGGCTTACCCGCACAAAATGTATGCGCATTTTCCACGCCCTGGGGAGCATTCCAGCCAGTCGCCATTTTACAAGCGCACACTTGCTCGTCCAACCATATAAACTTTCGCATCCTACCGGGTACCCATTTAACACCTGGGTGGAGAGTAGCAAGTGCAGGTAAATATCTTTCCAAAGGATATTAGTGCCGTGTCGGGATTCGAACCCACGACCTTCGCATCTCCAGTCAAGCGCCTTAAACCAATGAATATATAAGCTAGTTAAGAGTTTTCAAGGGTTATTCCGTCAAGCTACATTTATTTATTTCTTCTTGTTTATCTAAGATTTAGATATTGAAGGAGATGCGCTGGCTCAGTGGTAGAGCAGTGGTCTCTTAACCGGGAGGTTCAGGGTTCGAAACCAATTGAATGCGCTCGTGCCCTTTGATAAGGCTTTAATCCTCAATACCAATGAGATAGATAGATAAATGGTATTTATTGATTCATTTCCATGTATCGCAGTTACAAGTAACTGAATTGTGCATGAATAAAACATTGATGGTGAAGACAATTATACATTTCAAGAAATATCACAGTAAAGAGTAACTGAATTGCACATTAGTAAATTGCTGGAAAAAGCAAGTATACATTTCAAGATGTCACACTACAATCTACATAATTATGAAGAGCGTGTATATACTATATACCATTAATCTTATACAATATTTCAATTTAAAAATTTGAGTTAAAAAAGAAAGAGAGATAGGAAAGCAGGAGAGAGAGAAAGAAAGAGAGATAAAGGGAGAGAGAGAGAAAGAGAGAGATAGATAGAGGGAGAGAGGGGGAGAAAGGGGACAGATGGACAGAGAGGGAGAACAATTATGTACATGCTGATAAAATACAAAGATACATTGCAAGACAAATATGAATATTATTAGGTGAACATTAGATATATTGAAATATAAATATAGATATGCATCGCATTATTCATGTCATAAAAAATACATTGACAAACTTGGTAATTAATTATATACAAAGGAATATGAAATTGCAATTTGACAATTCAATTTGTTTCAAAGTATATTAAATACAATCATAAAAAACTTTTGTTATACAAACGGATCAAATCTGGGATTGGGCTATTCTGCATACGTTTAGTTTTGCACCTGGGTTCAGGAATCTTGTTAGTTCTTCGCAAAGTTCTATTGTGTGCTCTTTGGGGTATAAATTGTTTGAACTGGTCTGTGCATGATAGAGTTTTTTTAAAGATGCAACCCAATCCCCTCGGAGACGACTTAAAGACGTCTATCCCCTGGTTACTTACTTACAAGCATATACACACATACTTTTTTTTTTAGCATAAAGGTAAAACAATCATCAAACATAATCACATATAACATATACTTGGCTTATCAAATAATCATTCTTTTGATCTATACAGTGCGTCCCAGAAAAAACGAAACCGAAAAATATTCATATTTTATCATAACTCATAATTCATAATCACAGTTATAATTAATAACTGATACGTCTTTGTTAAGCTTAGATCCTCGTCTTCCATCTGATGCAACCCATGTGATGCATATTTCATGCATGAGTGATTAAAAACAATTTGAAGAAAGGGTACCAAAAAGTCATTTGGCAAAGGGTATCTGAATTTCAAAGAGAAAATCACATTTCCCGAAAGTTCATTTTCTGCCCTTCCTCTATCAGGAAAAATGAGCCAGGAATAACAAAGCTCTGTTTGTTCAAAGTAATGCTTGCATTTCCATAATTTTATTAACCGAATCTGTTCCACTGGCTGCCTGCCCTATAACAACAAAGAAGACGACAGACTTCACGAATCAGCCATGCATAAAGTCTTTGGCAACTCTGTTTGTTGCTACGGCAAGCATCCAGTGAAAACGAATTCGTTTGATAAAATTATGGAAAATGTTTCCTGCTCCTGAAAGAGTGAGAGAATGTGTGTGTGTGTGTGTGTGTGTGTATTGGGTTTTTACAGACGTGTACCAATCAGATATGATTATTTACATCTGGGGACCGACCTTTAAACTTCACCATCCGAAAGACGTAACTCCCTCTTTAAGCTTGATTACAGGCGCACGCCACAACGCCTGTAATGAGGAAGTGTGGTTGACGTAGCTTTTAAAGTTTGAACAAGTATCTGTTACTGAATTATGACAGTTACTGAAAGCAAGTGCAGCTCGTTAGCTCGACTTTTAGATTTGCACAACGACAACGTGGTTTGCTACGATCGACGTCCTTTTAATGCACTGCCTTGAATTGACGTCACACGTATCAGTCCACGCAAATCTAAAAGTCCCTAATGAGGTAGCAAGGTACCATTGCAGTCTTTGACAGATTAATCAATTACACTTAGTTAGGTACACAGACGGCTCTAACGGGGGAAATGCTGTTCACCCTTTCAATGCAGCTTCCTAAGTTATCTTAGATGCTGAAAAACGATGGCACCGACTAATCTATGATAAAATATGCCTAAGTGCCCATATGTTCTGTTTTGGGGCCCGCTGTCGTTTTTATGCATTTCAGAATAAATATTAGGGTAAAAATCTTCGTTTGGTGTAGAAAACTCACTATGAACAATACAATGAAATATGTTAAAGATTAAGACAAACAGAAGATCACAAGGGAAGATCCAAAAGGGCACAAAGGTCCAGCTACTGTAGGCAGTCAAGATGACTGATATAAACTCGGGTAATGGAAGCACAGTAAACTCTCTATTTCGGTATCAAAATATCTGTTCTGAAATGCATTAAAAACAATGGCCGTTAAAATAGAAAAACTAAAATATAAATTTTATGAAAAACTCAGTCGGTGCCATCGTTTTCAACATTAATTGTACATAGAAAGCCGCATTTAAAAAAAGTGAACACCATTTCTGTGTTGGGGCCTCCTTAAGCCTCGGTCACAACTGCCATTACGAACTGCTACGAACGCCGTACGAACCATTTTCAGACAATGGAAATTCGGGAAGACAATGAAAAACCAGGGAGATTCGTACGAAATTATCGTTCGTACGAACCTTTGTGACCGTAGCCTAACTTATTCTAGAGACACTGTAGTCTGCCCAAATCCGGCTTGCTGGTACCCTTTCACCATAGTCAAACCTGGGCCCCTTCTTACAAAGAGTTGCGATTGATCCAAATCAATCGTAAGTCCTCCAATCAATCGCAAGTTTGCAGTCTCCTATGTCTTATGTACATAGTTGCGATTGATATCAATCGCAAATAAGTTACGATTGATATCAACTCTTTGTAAGACGGGGCCCTGGAGAGTCTCCTTACCAATAAAATTATGTTTCTCGGTCAAAGTAGCCTCTGATCATTTTTGGTTTTTGTTTTCATAGGTTCTTTTTCTCTTCTTTCATAAAGAAAATTGTACATAAGTTATAACATTGTATACAAAATAACAAAATAATCTTCACATAGGTCTAAATAAATTTGCAAGTAAACTTTAACATTTCCATACAAGATTACAAATAAAGTTACACATTTACAGATGAAAAATATTCACATGAACAAAATTATATTTTCACATTTAAAAAAAAATCGCAAATAAAGTTTGTACTATTTCCTCGACCAGTTTGCGTATAAATTTCAAATTATTTCTTTTATTTTCCACCATATATTGTTTCCTCTTAAATTTCCTTCAGAGAAAAAAGAAGGTTATGATAAGATTACGATTACGATTACAAATTTACCAGTTTGATAAAGGTTTAATGAAATTTAATGTAATTTGGCTACGTTACAGGGCCTTTGATTGGTGCAAGTGGAGTTTACAACGTCACCTAAATGTACCCCGAAATGATTCCAAAAGAATCGGGAGAAGTGACCTAATGACGCTAGCAGAAATAGACTCTAGTCCGGAATAGGGCCTATTTTGACCTATTTCTATTAAAACAAATTAATAACAAGGTAGCCCATTAAACATAAGTTGGTCTCCCATTGGGGCTCTGCGAGTAAAACCAGAAGAATACTCATGCAATCAAATAAACATAATTAAGAAATAGCATGTTTTTAAATATACATACAATTGAAATGTTCAATAAGAATTAACAGGTAAATCAAAGTTGTCTTTGTTATATGAACATTAGGGTCAAAAGGCACCTTTTTCTGACTCGTTCTGTAAAGTGCGTATCAATATAAATAACACCTTTTTTAACTGCCTTATGGTCATTGTAAATAAATGAGCAATTGTTTTTGGAATAAGATAACACACACATAATGTCTTTTGACCTATATATTCATTGCTTCAGCCCAAACTTAGAACACGAGGGTTTTGACAATACTTTTTGAACAGCCTGCAGTTCAGTTATCCTTGGCAGCACAATTATGAAAGTGGCATCATTAGACAGGGTATTTTTTTAAACAATGAAAATGATTCAAGGTAACATAGGTAATAACGTTTTAATTAGAACTACCAAGGTTGGTTACATGTATGGGGAGATACGCACTATATAAGCTAAGTACATGTTTTCCTCACGTTCCCGTGTCGCGTTATCAGGCCGAGTACCTAATTTACATCCATGCAATTAGTTAATATGTCTTTTAATTAATTAGCTCTGCCAAATTAAAATATATCAAATAATATGCGTGCTACATGGCAATGTGCCAAGTCTAATTTGATTAGACTGAGAGATACATCCACTAACATATTTTTTGCCATGTTTGTAAATAGACTTCTGGGTCAAACTCGTCAGCAACATTTTAATTATAAGAGGATTTCGTTACATTATGATATGACATTATGATCAAACGGTCTCAAACTTTCACAGACCTGTTTTTCTCATTTTTCTGCATCTTTTAAAACTAACTAAATATCAGCGTGTACTTCCATTAAAATAAATTAATAACAATGTAGCCCATTAAACATTAGTTGGTCTCTCATTGGGGCTCAAGTTCAAGTTCAAGTTTTATTTATCTTTCTTTCATAACACAATTTACAAATATGACATGAATATAACAAGTTTAACATAATATGGCGTTACAATAGAAAGATGAGGTGACCTTGGTTGAAAGGAAGGCTTGTGGATTTAAGGTCCCTCATGAGTAGCTTATGAGTATGTCCTAAAAGAACAAACTCGTCAGATAAGAAAAATGCATACATTTAAATGCTGACAAACTAAACTAACTAAACAACTGAGAAAATATAAACATAAATAAGTATAATAAAATCTACTGACTACTTAATAATGGCTTTAAACAAGAGAAACAGGAAAAAAAACTACGAGCAACAGGACTGAAACACAGACAAAAACCAAAAAAAAAAAGAAAAAAAACGGACAGATGGATAGATGTGAGAAACGGGAGTAGAATTATGCTGACCTATATAGTAAATAATTTTTCTAAATATTGATCACAGCTATAAATCTAGACTCAAATATCGACTCAAATAAAGTAACTTCAGTTTGCGCTTAAATACATAAATACTGACCGATTAATCACAGCTATAAATCTAGACGATATCGACTCAAATAAAGTAACTTCAGTTTGCGCTTAAATACATAAATACTGACCGATTGCGCTATTCTTGGTTCAAGGGAATTCCAAAACCTAGGTCCAGTGGATCCCACAGTAGTAAGGGCAAATTGCGTTCTAATAAGAGGCAAGTGATATGGGGCTCTGCGAGTAAAACCAGAAGAATACTCGTGCAATCAAATAAACATAATTAAGAAATAGCTTTTTTTAAATAAATATATACAATTGAAATTCTCAATAAAAATTAACAGGTGAATTAAAGTTGTCTTTACTATATGAACATTAGGGTCAAAAGGCACCTTTTTCTGACTCATTCTGTAAAGTGCGTATCAAAATAAATAACACCTTTTTTAACTGCCTTATGGTCAATGTATATAAATAAGCATTGTTTTCGGAATGAGATAACACATACTCACATATAATAGCTTTTGACATACATTCATTGCTTCAGCCCAAGCTTGGAATATGAGGGTTTTGAAAATACTTTTTGAACAGCCTGCAGTTCAGTTATCCTTGGCAGCACAATTATGAAAATGGCATCATTAGACAGGGTATTGTTTTTTTGTTAACAATGAAAAATGATTCAAGGTATTAATCATAGGTAATAACGTTTTAATTAGAACTACTAAGGTTGGGTACACGTACGGGGGATACGCACTGTAAGCTAAGTACATGTTTTCCTCATGTTCCCTCGTCAAGCTTTCAGGCCGAGCACCTAATTTACCTAATTAGTTAATCTTTTTTAATTAATTAGCTCTGCCAAATTAAAATATGGGGCCTGTCACCACGAAATGAGTCCAGTTGGTCAAAAATTTGATTCCTGTTTTTAAGTATTATATGAATCTACATTAAGTAAGCCTTAAATTAAGGGGTCACACATTAAAATTGATAAATTATATCCAGAAATATGAAGAAAAAAAAACCTAATTGGACTTTATAAACAATGGGATTAACCAGTTTTTAGATAATTAGGTGTTAAGTTAATGATTCGTAACATAGCCTATATTATTTGCCAAAAAATGTTAGAAGGAGATATTTTCGTGACCTAAGCTCTGGGGACATAAACTACAAGACATTAATAAGTCGATTTTTGGAAAAATCTTTCAGTACATACACACTATACATCGCTATTACTACGATTGAGCCTAATGCGACACTGGACTCATTTCGTGGTTACTGGCCCCATATATGAATTAATATGTGTGCTACAAGGCAATGTGCCAAGTCTAATTTGATTAGACTGAGAGATACTCGTCCACTAACATATTTTTTGCCATGTTTGTAAAAAGACTTCTGGGTCAAACTCGTCAGCAACATTTTGATAATAAGAGGATTTCGTTATTTTTGTATAGCCTATATCACATTATGATATGACATTATGATCAAATGGGCTCAAACTTTCACTGACCTGTTTTTCTCACTTTTCTACATCTTTTGAAACTAACTAAATATCAGCGTGTACTTCCTTTTTTTAAGTGATTTTAAAATTGGTTTATCAAATTTGTTCTTAATTTCATTACATTAATGGGTTTTTCAGAGATTTTTTTTGTCATTGGTAAATATACATACACAATTCAGTTCATAATTTCTTCATTAATTTTTATTACATTAATGGGTTTTTCATTATTTGTTTTCCATTACATTAATGCAGTTGCCCTATTTCAGTAAATGTTTCTGAAATCGTTTCTGAACCGTACACATTTAATACACATTGGCCCCGTTTCATAAAACTTATTATCACTAAAAAGTGTCGTATTTCGATAACAAATCCGCTCACAGCCTATCAAAAACATCGTTTAATGTAGCTTATAACAGTTATTGCAGCTTGTTATTGATAACAATTTTGTATGAAACAGGGCCCAGGGTCAGGAGGGATATACTGTTCCGCAAAACACCATGTCCAATTATGTAACACCGAGCACAGATCAAACCTGGACTTGAGTTCTGATAAAGGTGAAAACAGTAATTTAGTAAGCTTTCTCATCAATTTCTGTTAGTATTCATATGCTTTTCAGTAAGATCAAGTCCTTTTTCTTAAATATCTTTTTGATAATTTCTAAATCTCTAGGTAAACCTTTACATTGATTCTTATTGAGACCTCGTGCCTAGTTACCCATTCCCTATTGCTTCTAGAAAGTTTCTTTTGCAATGCAATCGCATGACCGAAAATTCTGAAAATTAAATTTAAACTATTTAAAAATTACATGAAGACATCAGACTAACTTCCGTTTAACTTTCCTAACCCTCACCCTCACCCTTACCCTTACCCTCACCCTAACACTAACACTAGCCCTATCCAAATTTGTCTTTTGTTATAATAATAATAATGGTAATAATAATAACAGTGGGTTCTTGTATAGCGCTCATGTCTGTCATACGTGACACTCCTGGCGCTCCCGATTATTACCGTGGCTTTAGCACGGCTGCCATACGGCGCTCTAGCATTTCATTTCAAGGAATTAATTCCTGCCAGGTACCCATTTACATCACCTGGGTTGAGTGTGGCAAATGTAGATCAATGTCTTGCCAAAAGGACATTAGTGCCGCGGCGGGACTCGAACCGCGGACCTTGTGATCGTCAGTCCGGTGACATACCCACTCGACCACGACACCTCTACCTGACGTGATATAAGACATTGGGTCGGGTTTAACAAAATAAGCAAAACGGACCCAAATGTATATTCATTTATGTGCGAAATAGTTCACTCACATTTGATAATGAAGAGTACTAGAGTATGGAGAAGATGTAATTAGAATTTTGATTTCTTTTAGTTTGACTTTTAAAGTAGGCCTACTTTAATAGACCAGGGTACTAAAATGTGCAAATTATGCATATTTTTAAACAAAGGTTTTTCTTGGCGAAATAAAAGCTTGCCCGAGGCTTGCCAGACATAGAAACAAGTAATATTTGCGTATATTCATTCATCAATAACAGGTTGATGGAAAACAGTTCACTAGGTCCCCAGGAAAGAAAAATCCATTAATTTGAATATGTTAGTAAAGAGGTCCATCTCAGGAGATAAATCCGCCGTTCTTATTTATTACAAATTAACCATTATACAGTGCGTCCCAGAAAAAATTAAACCGAGAATTATCGATGTTTTATCATAACTGAGTCACATTTATTATTAATAAATGACGCATATTTGGAAAGCTTAGATCATCTTCTTTCATTTGATGCAACTCATATGATGCTTAATTTCACGCAAGAGTGAGTAAAATGAATTTGAAGAGAGGACACCAAAAAGTAATTTGGCGGACGGTATCTGAATTTCAAAGAGAAAATCACATTTCTAGAAAGCCGAGTTTCTGCCCTTTCATATGACACCTCAGTCAGGAAAAATGAGCTAGGAATAACAAAGTTCTGTTTGTTTAAAGTAGTGCTTGTATTTCCATAATTTTAGTAAACGAATTCGTTTTCACTGGCTATCTGCCGTAGCAACAAACGGAATTAACAAAAGACTTAACTCCGTTTCGTTGACAATCAGCCGTATTAGACGACAGACGACATGCATGGCTGATTGTCAACGAAACGGAGTTAAGTCTTTAGTCGATTCTGCTTGTTGCTACAGCAGGCAACCAGTGAAAACGCATTTGTTTGATACAAATTATGAAAATGCAAGCACTACTTTAAACAACCAGAACTTTGTTATTCCTAGCTCATTTTTCCTGACTGAGGTGTCATATGAAAGGGTAAAAACTCAGCTTTCTAGAAAAGTGATTTTCTCTTTGAAATTCAGATACCGTCCGCCAAATTACTTTTTGGTTTCCTCTCTTTAAATTAGTTTTAATCACCCATGCGTGAAATATGCATGGTATGGAATGCATCAAATGAAAGAGGAGGATCTAAGCTTTCCAAATATATGTCATTTGTTAATTATAATTATGATTAAGTTATGAAAAAACATCGATGTTTCTCGGTTTTGTTTTTTCTGGGACGCACTGTATAAAGATGCGATGATCTTTACTAACCTTTCAAATCATTCTCGCATGTAATTCTCCATTGATCGAGTTTACCGCAGTACCTATAGAAATACCACTATTGTTCCTCTAAAATCTAGATCACATTTTCGAAAACCAATAACAAAGTGAGTAGAAATTGCCCTAGATATTACTCCCTTAATGTCTCCAGCCTTTTCAGGATAGATCCAGTATGAAATCAAAAAATATATATCTTCCCTACATGGCTTTGGGGAATAAAATGAAAGTTAAATACGGTCACTAATGTATTCATCATTCACTCTTGAAGTGTATTGTAAAGGCCATCTTTGAAGCCTCTTCGTATCATTTTTGGTTTTCATGTCGCTCCGATAAAACTAAGTGGCCTCCATTGTTATGATAATAATGATAATAATAATAATATGAGATTTTTAAAGCGCAGTATTTACTTGAAAGAAGATGCTCAAGGCTGAATTGTGTAACATAAACAAGAAAGAGATGACATAAAAGCATCTGCATCATACAGAAAGGAACATCCGTAAGATAGAACGTACAAGGATGAAAGAACAATTAAATATATGACGAATAAAACACATACGTGTTAAAATTGCTTTTAAACACATTGACTTTTCTGCTTTGACGAATCTCCGGAGAGCATTCCACAGTGAAGGCCATGCATGAGCAAATGTTCCTTCCCTCCACTTAAAGAGATAGTTGAGTTCTGTTTTCAGACCGCAATTGCCTTCAAAGTGCATGGTTATTGCTCTTATTCTTATCTATGCCATTTCTAGTGCCCTTTGAGGACCAAATATTGCTATGAAGGTAATTTTAGACCCCATAATGTGTGAAATTTAGCCAATACGATCATACCAATTCGGCTCCACTTTCAAAAAAGTATGGTGACCATTAATTAATTAATTAATTAATTAATAGTAACAATACATGGGCAGGCTAGTTGGGCTTAATATAACCAACACGAAAAAGCCAACAAAACAGCCAACATCGGCATTGGCTGTAATGCAACGTAAAAGGCGCTATTTCGTTTTTTTCAACGGCTTTTTCAAATTATGGAATAATTGTGGTGGTACACAAATATTAGAAATTGTTATGTTTATTGATATTTCAGCAGTCTCTGAACCGATTTTGATCAAACAAAGATGATTTTGTCATTTAAATTGTATGTTCTTTCAAATTTCACAATCATTTTGTCATTATCTCACAAAAAAAATATTTTGTATAGCGCCCTCTGCAACAGAACTCAACTATCCCTTTAATAATGAGCTGATGAAGAACAAGAAATCCGGAGTTTTGAGAGCGTAAAGATTTGGACGGAATGTAATGATTTATCAAAGTAATATTTAAAGTAATATTGTAATAATAATAATAATAATTAAAATAGGCATTTCTATAGCGCCGTTTATCTAGAAATTCTATTCCGAGGCGCATGTATTATTACCCCGGCTTTAGCTTAGCTGCCATTGTACTGTGGAGCAGAGCCATGGACACAATGAAATAAAAGCAATAGAATTTTGAAAACAATGCGTACCCTCATGGGCAACCAACAGAGGGCTTTAAGGACTGGTATTATATGACCCCCCCCCCAAAAAAAAAAAAAAAAAAAAATAAATAAATAAATAAATAAATAAATAAATAAAAAATAAATAAATAAATAAATAAATAAATAAATAAATAAAAAAAAAAAAAAAATAAAACTAAAAAAAAAAATCGGAATTATCAAGGGTACGCGAATGCTTGTTCCCTCCATTTGTAAGCACCTCCTATCTCATGACTACCATCATTTCTGAACCCCCCTTTCGCTGGCTTTTCACGGGCTTTTCCTGCCTTGGAGACCCCCTAAATCCAGAAACTCTGCTCAATTTACCCCCTTATCTATGATATTCAAGATATTTTATAACCCCCTTTTAAATTTCTCACGAGTCCAAAGAGAGAGAGAGAGAGAGAAAAAAAAAACACCCCCTTTTTCATATTGTATAACCCACTTTTTAAATTTCTCAGGAATCCAAAGAGAGAGAGAGAGAGAAAAAAAAAATTAAATAAATCTCCGGGTGAAAAATCCAATACACTTCTTTTTTTAAACAATTCTCGGACCGGACTTTATCGTGCGTAGAGTACCCCTTTACCGTATATTTTGGGAACACGACTTCGGTCCCTCCGACCACAGAGTGGGGGAGGGAGATATGACTGTATATGTTGGAGAGGGTCACTCTACGAGCAGCAGTATGATGTAATTTTTAAATCGTACATGCTGATTTAGAGGTAAGTTGAACCCATGTCTTGACTATTATTATGCATAAATGAAAAAGTATCAACATGCTTTCTAAATCTAAAGATAATTGACTATCAAAATAAATATTTTATGAATATTACAATTACGTAATCACTGCCGAATAAAGGGATGCATTATTAAGTAGTTAAAGAGCAGCAATGGAAACAGTCTTCAAGTGCATTGGATCTTGGATCACCGAGCACCGCCTACCAAAGCGTCGTACGTTGCCAGGGAGATTTTTTTAAACTTATCGACTTCACAAATTCGTACCAGAATCAAATCAAACTATCATAATGTTATTACTTGTCGAACAGATAAGGTTCGTTGGTCTAGTGGCATGATTCTCGCTTAGGGTGCGAGAGGTCCCGGGTTCGACTCCCGGACGAGCCCCACGCGGATTCTTTTTCTTTTTTATCTGCACTTTAGAGTTGTCATGATGATAAGAAAGTTCATAATTAGGATTTGCACATGTGCAGATAAAGGTCATTCGTTCCCAAATTGTAAAACCGTTGAGACGAATACTGGTATGGTGCTCATGAAAGTTATGTAATCAGTATTCATTTATGCACCGACAGTACAATTTTATCTGATACACAGATGGAAGTATTCTTCTCAAGAGGCAAACGAAAGGTATTCAAGAAGCACCTCCATCACTTCGGCAGTAATTATTCTAAAATGCACAATGTGGGACGTATCCATCGTGTAAAAGAACTGTGGATATTTTGGGGTCATGCCTTCCGAAGCTATTTACGAACTGGATTATTAAACACACCCTTAGTTTGTATATCCTGCTGTCCGCAAATATATCATAATACATGTATAAAGTGCTTCATGTGTGAGGATTTGACATTATTTTGTGAAACCGGTGCAAAGGCGCCATGATCAGCTTGACTTGGCACTTCGAACGACTGCAATAGGGACTTTTAGATTTGCGTGGACTGATACGTGTGACGTCCATTCAAGGCAGTGCAAAAGGACGTCGATCGTAGCAATCCATGTTGTCTTCGTGCAAATCTAAAAGTCCCTATTGATGGGTTCTGACTGGGAGTCATACTAGAGGGGAAGGGGAGAGTGGGAGAGAAAGAGATTCACAGAGAGAGAGGAAAGAGAAAGAAAGGAATGCGATTCAGGAGCTTTAGATGAAAGATAGAGAAAGAGATGGAGAGACAGAAAGAGAGAGAGGGGATTGGGGATTGCTGTCTATTTCAGTTTTGAGAGGATGTGTTTATACAGCTGTGCATAATTATGATCATAACTACTGTATAGCAGAATTATCAAGTGCACAGAATATTCATGTCAATTTTCATTCTCAAAAACCTTATCTTGACGATTGTTTCAGTGTGTGTTTGAGAAAAAAAATCAACTTGGTATATAAATGTAAAGGTAATAGATTTCATTTCTTAACACCTGAAGTTAATGCGGGGTACAGCCTCTCTTTCCCCGCAAATTAAAAAATTACGAGTTGACCGAATATGCATTTTTTAAATGTTTTATCTCGTATATTTTGGTGATAAATAAAACTTTCACAACATACATAGGCTCAATTTTTCGCTCGCTCGCGAAATTGTGAACCCACAAAAATTAATAATTTGGCGAGTGGATTCAGCCCCCCCCCGCCCCCCCCCCCCCTGATGAAAATGTCAAAAATTTTGCTCGTGCATTAACTCGGGGAATGTTGATATAATAATAAATAATAATAGTGAACATTTATAATGCGCCATGTCTGTCAAAAATGACACTCCTGGCGCAGTTGTGTGGAAGTTGTATAATTGTGGGCAAGAATTCAAGAAAGAAATTAAAATACACATAAGTTACAGTTTAACATACTTCAGGACATAATTTGCAATAAAACAATTACAATACAAAGCATATTACAGTAAATCAATTTATATAAGGGTAGTACAATGTAAGACATAATTAATTAAACAAACTAATATGTTGAGAACAGAAACGTTTTTAACAAAGACTTGAACTGTGAGTAGGAGTTCTCATTACGGAGGTGAGGAGGGAAGTGACTTGAGCCTGCCCCCTTTCCAAAATAGTGCTCGCTTGTATGTACCGGTACGGTGCTTTTAATATGACCTTGTCAGTATTGGTAAGTTGAGTTGAAATAACGGTCTGTGTGCATAATAATTATAATCATAACTATATAGGAGAAGCTTCAATTGCATACAATTCATGTCGATTCGTTCACATAAACCCACGTCTTGACTATTATTTTGCATAAATGAAAAAGTATCAACGTGCTTTCTAAATCTAAAGATAATTGACTATCAAAATAAATATTTTATGAATATTACAATTACGTAATCACTGCCGAATGAAGGGATGCATATTAAGTAGTTGAGAGCAGCAATGTAAACAGACTTCAAGTGCATTGGATATTGTTGACGTGGCCACGGATCGGAAAATCACCGAGCACCGCCTACCAAAGCGTCATACGTTGCCAGGGAGATTTTTTGAAACTGATCGACTTTGCAAATTCGTACCAGAAGTGAATGAAAGTATCATAATGTTATTACATGTCGAACAGATAAGGTTCGTTGGTCTAGTGGCATGATTCTCGCTTAGGGTGCGAGAGGTCCCGGGTTCGACTCCCGGACGAGCCCTACGCGATTTTTTTAATTTTTTTTTTATCTGCACTGTCTTTAGAGTTGTCATGATAATTAAACACACCCTTTGTTTGTATATCCTGCTGTCCGCAAATATATCATAATACATGTATATACAGTCAAACCTGCTTTAGAGACCACCTGTCTACAAAGACCACATGTTTTGTTTCCCTTGAAAATGGTTTCTCATTGAAACATGTACTAAAGGAACCTATCTACAAAGACCACCTGTCTAAAAAGACCACCTTTTGTGTTTCCCTTGGGTGGTCGCTATAGACAGGTTTGACTGTAGTGCTTTATGTGTGAGGTTTTGACATTATTTTGTGAAACCGATGCAAAGGCGCCATGATCAGCTTGACTTGGCACTTCGAACGACTGCAATGGGGACTTTTAGATTATGCACGACGAGAACGTGCACTGCCCTTTTAAGACAATGTGGCGTCCTTTTAAGGCACTGGCAGGGACGTCACATTGCCTTAAAAGGGCAGTCCGCGTTCTCGTCCTGCAGAATCTAAAAGGCCCTAATGATGGGTCCTGACTGGGAGTCATAATAGAGGGGAAGAGCAGAGTGGGAGAGAAAGAGATTCACAAAGAGAGAGGAAAGAGAAAGAAAGGAATGAGATACAGGAGCTTTAGATGAAAGATAGAGAAAGAGATAGAGGGAGAGAGATGATGATGATAATAAAGAACAGCATTTGTATGGCGCCATATATCTGTTTCAAAAAAACATTCAAAGGCGTGAGCTCCTCCAATAAAATTAGCATTTAAATGTCTGAAGGAAGATGTGAGTTTTGAGTGAAGCATTGAAGTGGTCCAGGTTACATTTCGCGAATAGATGATGGGAGAGAGAGAGAGAGAGGGGATTGGGGATTGCTGTCTATTTCAGTTTTGAGAGGATGTGTTTATACAGCTGTGGATAATTATGATAGTCATGATCATAACTACCGTATAGCAGAATTATCAAGTGCACAGAATATTCATGTCGATTTTCATTTTCTCATAAACCTTATCTTGACGATGGTTCCAGTGTGTGTACAAGAAAAAAAATCAACATGGTTTATAAATGTAAAGGTAATAGATTAACGAAACAATAATATTTCAGAAATTGATATATCAATGCTGATTATAGAGACTCGTGTTAGGTATCTAGGAGCACAAGAGTAGCGCTTTATATTCATTAGATCTTGCCCCACGTTCTTGACGTGGTCATATATCGGGAGCACCGCATTGTACGTTGCCAGGGAGATACTTCCAAATTCGTATCAGAACCGAATAAAAATGACAATTCTCCCACCACCTGCAGTTGAGGCTTGTTGGTCTAGTGGCATGATTCTCGCTTTGGGTGCGAGAGGCCCCGGGTTCGATTCCCGGACAAGCCCCGTGGAGTCCTGTTTGCACTTTAGATGGGTCATAATCAATTTCATCTTTCATTAGCAGTAAGTTTATAAGATATCGATTTTTCAAAATCATTGGTTGTAGATGTCATTTTTTTTTTAGTCATAATTTACGCTTCTTCCTTAGATTTGGATATGTATGTAAATATAAGACATAATTTGATATAGTGTTTTAGTTGGTATCGGCTGCTTCCCTCTTTTATTACAGAGTCAGACGTGTGTGAGGATGCGGAATTTGTGGAACCGGGGCAAGGCGCAGTGATCAGTTTTACCATAGACCTACTACTCGTATGGTATAGGTTCATGGTTTGACGTGGCAATCCGAAAATCTGAAATAATTACGATAGGTCCGGATCAGGAGTCAGAGAAGGGGAAGAGAGGGACAAACATTCACACAGAGATTCGGAGAGAGAGAGAGAGAGAGAGAGAGAGAGATGAGGGAGGTTAGAGGTTAGAGAAAGACAGAGGGGATCGTTTCATACAGGCCTACACTACACATTTTGTTGTATTGCCTGAAAGGGCTAGATCAGATAAAAAGCGATATAAACCGCGCTTTCATCATAAAAAAAAAGAAGTAGAAGACACGAAAAAATAAAATCGCCGCGGTTTCCCGCGTTAATCCTGAAAATATTTCTCTCTGAATTCGTATAATTTGATAGGTCCCTACCCATGTTTGCTAGAGTATTGTAACCTTACCATCCTTTATTTTATTGTATTGTATTGCATTATTTATTCGGCACTTTCAAGAAATATAACAATAGGACAATATAATCATGGTAAATACAAAGTTAGAATGAAAAATACTATGCAAATACAAATTTTTGTGGCAATATTCTGAGTGCAAAAAATGGCGGCCAGGGAAGAAGAGAGCAAACTTAATTACTGTAACCGTAAACGTCCCTCCGCCCGACCAACTGATGCACTCAGAAGACTGGTAAAAATATGGCATAAGGACAAATAAGAGAGTAACAAATCAAGGATAAACAATAAGAATATAAAGAAAGGCGAGGCACGAGCAAATGTAACGCCAACATAGAAATTAAGTACACATTATATATAACATATTAGAAAATTTACAATTTCAATAACATAATAGCATTGTCTCTCCATAAAATTATGATGTAACCAACATGTTAGTTCCACAATCTCCTGAATGACATTAGACTAGACCAACCCTTATCTTTTCTATTTCATTATTAAGAATGATTTAATCGCTCTGGCAGAAAGTGATTACACAGCTGTGCAGAATAGTCATAATCATAACTATAGCGCGGAAGTATCAAGTGCACAAAATTAATATCGATTCGTTCACATAAACCTAGTTTAAAGGGGCACGTTCCCGCCAGTGTAGTTATCGGAACATGCCATCTGCGTAAGGGCCGTATTCTGTTGGTGTCAATAGGCAGCTATAGCGCCGTCCGCCAGCGCCTAGGTATTTTGAGCGCCCTCTGGAATACGGGGAACATGCCCCTTTAACTTGTTAATCACCATATCAACATGCTTTATCAATTTAAAGATAATGGATTAACAACATGATTATTCTATGAAAATTTAAATTATAATTATGTGATCACTGCTGATCGTAGGGATGCATAGGCTATGTAGGGTAGCTTGGAGCAACAGTAGAAACAAATTTTGTTGACGTGGCAACATATTGGAGTATCCCCGATTTCGTGAGCACCGCTTACTAAAGCTACGGTCACAAAGGCCTGCACAAAGGTTCGTACGAACGATAATTTCGTACGAAAACTCTCTGTTTTTCCATTGTCTTCCCGAATTTCCATTGTCTGAAAATAGCTCGTACGCCGGCTTTCGTAGCAGTTCGTACTGGCATTTGTGACCGAGGCTTAACATGCGTAATGCTACGGTCACAAAAGTTCGTACGAACGATGATTTCGTACGAAACTCCCTGTTTTACCATTGTCTTCCCGAATATCCATTGTCTGAAAATAGCTCGTACGCCGGCTTTCGTAGCAGTTCGTAATGGCATTTGTGACCGAGGCTTAAAGCGTCATGGAGATTTTTGGAAATGTTCTACTTTAAAAATATAAACCGAAACCCAATGAAACTTTAATATCTTTCTCACATATGAAACAGCTAAGGTTTGTTGGTCTAGTGGCATGATTCTCGCTTAGGGTGCGAGAGGTCCCGGGTTCGACTCCCGGACAAGCCCCACATATCATTTTTTCCCCATTTTATTTACATGCAATCCTAAATTAAAATTAAATTAAAATTAAAATTTATTTGAAGCAGTGAACTTTATCAACTTATACGGCTAAAAGTTTTAATTGTTAATCATGTAGAAGGGGAAGTCAACCCTGATATTATGAGGGGAAAAGGTTAAAGTTCATAACAAATCTGATCTTATGCTTTTTTTTCTTAAAGGGCCACTCTAACCCAACTAACATAGCCTTTCAAAACATGAATTAATACACCTCTACTTATTAATATTCCTGCCTCTGATTTTTCGGAAAATCTCTAATTTGACAAAAAAATGATAATAACCATCCATTTGTCACAGTTCTCACGCTTGCTGGGCTACGCCCCTCGAAAAATGGTAATACGGTCACATGGCCAGAAACGTACTGGCATTATCAAGTGCATATTATCTTTCGGATAAATGTCTTTTTTTTTCTTCAATTAATATCATAGTTTGCCTTTTTAAAGACATTTTAATGCCTATATCAGCCTACTTTTCACCGGGGAGGCGCCTGCAGTGACATCATTAACGGTTGCGCAATAAACTGGGCCTTTTTTCTGAGCGTTCTAAAGCTAGATTTCAGAATTATTGATTATTTTTAAGAAAAATCACTGTCATGTTCGGAATCTCCGTCAAAAATTGTTCTACATGTCTTTTTTTCATTTTTTTTAGCCCGTTTTGGTTAGAGTGGCCCTTTAATGAAAAAACATTATATTAATATGAAAGTAGCTCCATAATATCACTCGATGCTCTAAGCAAGGCTTGTTGGTCTAGTGGCATGATTCTCGCTTTGGGTGCGAGAGGCCCCGGGTTCGATTCCCGGACAAGCCCCGTGGAATCATTTTTGCACTTTAAATGTGTTATAATATTTTAGTTAAACTCACATTGACAGTTACTTTGTATCAATTTATATTAGAACAGCTGTTATTCAATGACCCTAGCTACTGATATTGAAATTGATTTGTATTCCTTCAAACCATAACAGTCGTGGCTTACTGCAAGTTTACCTCTTAATTTCTATGATACCCATGCACTTTGGGTAATATCATCTTTTGTTCGAGTATTGTATCATTGTCATTGATTATCGTCATGTTTATATTTCCAACTATCTCCTAAGTGACATTTCTTTTAATCGACCAACCCTTTTCTTTCTCTTCAATTTTGAGTGATTTAATCGCTGTGGGAGAGTGTGTCTATACAGATATGCAAAGTAATCTTGATATCTTTAGCGGAAGCATATCCAGTGCACAAAGGTCGATGCGTTTAATTCATAAACCTAGTTTATCCTGATGAATATTCTTTATAACGATATCTAAGTCTAAATATATAATATTATGAATATAAACATCATTTATATTTCTAAAGATAATGGATTAACAAAATGACTATTATATGAATTGTATTATAGTTTTGTGATCATTGCTGATTGTAGGGTTTTATATCTGATAGCTTGGAGTATAGCAATGGAAACAGTATTCAAGTGTATTGGATCTTGTTGACGTTGCCATGGATCAGAGTATCACCGAGCACCGCCTACTAAAGCGTCGTACGTTGCCAGGGAGATTTTTTGAAACTTATCGGCTTTACAAATTCGTACCAGAATCAAATCAAGCTAGGTATCATAATGTTATTACATGTCGAACAGATAAGGTTCGTTGGTCTAGTGGCATGATTCTCGCTTAGGGTGCGAGAGGTCCCGGGTTCGACTCCCGGACGAGCCCCATGCGATTTCTTTTTCTTTTTTATCTGCATTTTAATAATTATAATAATAATAATAACCTAGACTTATATAGCGCATTTAATCTTCGAAGAAAATAGCAATGCGCTTTACAATATTAATACAACAAAATTACACATAACTACTAATTCATGAACTAAAGAAATATCAAATAAGGACAAGATTAATAATAATCAATCATTGTAAACATTAATTACAGATAAATGAAGGCAAATTATTTAAAAGTACAGTAATGTAATTAAATTTTGATGAATACAATAATACAGTTTAAATGACATTAGAAAGCGTTTTTGAACAAGTAGGTTTTCAGATGAGATTGAAAGAAAGTTAAGTCTGTGATGGTTCGGAAGGTAGTGGGGAGAGAGTTCCAGAGATGCGAAGCTGCAGATGATAATCTTCTGGATCCGTATGACTTGGTCCTGTCTTTCGTGGGTTCAATGAGGTGTTGAGATGCAGAGCGGAGGGATCGAGTGGGTATGTAAGGTGTAACAAGTTCAGATATGTAGCTGGGACAGAGTTGATGAAGTGCTTTGAAAGTTAGAATGATGAGTGGGAGTGATGTGCTCTTGCCTTGGTAATTTGTCTGGTAGTCTGGCAGCTGAATTTTGAATTCGCTGAAGCTTGGCGATGTCTTTATTGGGGAGATTAATGAGGAGACAATTACAAGATGAGTGGGAGTGATGTGCTCTTGCCTTGGTAATTTGTCTGGTAGTCTGGCAGCTGAATTTTGAATTCGCTGAAGCTTGGCGATGTCTTTATTGGGGAGATTAATGAGGAGACAATTACAAGAATCGAGAAGAGAGGTGACGAAGGAGTGTACAAGGTTGTGTGATTGTCGAGGAGATTTCTTATCTTTCCGATTTCGTAGAGAGATAGGGATGCATTCCGACAGATGGAGTTCACATTTTGACGTAGAGTTAGGTGATTATCGAACACAACTCCAAGGTCTCGAACAGTTGTGCTGCTAGAGATGCTGGTGTCACCAATCGTGAGTGGAGACAGTTCCTGATTTGAGCCACGCTTCCTGGATGATGTTAGATGAAGCATTTCAGTTTTGCCATCATTGATAACAAGCATGTTATCCTCCATCCAATTGCGAATCTCCCTGATACATAACTCTAGTCTTTCTTTTGACTCGTGTCTCGTATCAGGATTTGTAGCTGTGTACAACTGCAGGTCGTCGGCATACATGTCAACGCTGTGCTGCTCTGCAATACTCTGAAGAAGAGATGTATAACAGATGAATAACAGTGGCCCTATTACTGACCCCTGTGGTACTCCCCATCTAATCACTTCAGAGCTGGACGTCTTACCATCAATGAGTACTCGTTGTTCCCTTCCCTCCAGGTAGAAGGCAATCCATGTTTTTACAGCACCGGTGATGCCAAAGGAGCCTGAAAGCCTCTTCAGCAAGATGCTGTGATCAACAGTGTCAAAAGCTGAGCTAAGATCAAGAGAACCAGCATTGCTTCATTGCCGTCATCAAGGATTTTCAATAGGTCATCCTGCACTCTGGTCAGAGCTGTTTCAAAACTAAATGATGGTCTGTAAGCTGACTGTCTTGAGGCAAGCAGAGCGTTGTCCCTCAGATAGGTCATAAGTTGTTGACATACAACTCGTTCGATAATCTTGCCGAGGTAGGGAAGATTTGAGATAGGCCGATAGTTTCGAAGACAATCAGGATCAAGGCTAGGTTTCTTAAGAGTTGGTATAATCAAAGAAGACTTGAGAGCTTCAGGGAAGACTCCTGACTGCAAAGACTGATTTGTAATGTCTGTAATGGCTGGTAGAAGTTCCTCCATACATTGCCTAAAGACCTGTGCTGGTATCTGATCAGACAAACATGATTTTACTTTAGAAGATTTTATGATCTTCAAGACGTCCTCTTGACTGACAGGTTTAAAGTTCTCGAGCCAACAATCCATCTGGATATCATTCTCCTCACGAGTATTTCGCGATGTAATTTCCAATGTAGCTCGAAGATTGCCTATTTTGCTGGTGAAATAACTCAGAAACTCACGTGCTATATCAGTTTCAGGAGGATATGCTGGTAGGGTTTGAGCAGGCCTTTCAGTAGTAAGACTCTTCACAACCTGAAATAGCTGTCTGAAGTCGGGGGTCCTTATCAGCTCTCGGTGATGTTCTTGTTTCGTCCTCTTTAAAAGGTAGTTATATTCCGTTACTGCCTTTTTCATGTTCTCATTATCCTGCGTTGATCTCGGATTTTAGACTTTCTCCACCTCCTCTCCAGCCGACGAACATTCCGTTTGGATGTCCGAAGAGCGTTGTCGTACCATGGTGCATGAGGTCTTAATTGCACCTCCTTTTCACGAGCAGGGGCATGTTGGTCGAGAGTGGTAGAAAGACTATCATTATAAAGGTCCACTTTCGCGTTGACATCAAGTTTATCTAGGTCTGTGGCTTCTGCAAATTTTTCCACGATGCTACTCCTGAAAGACATGTAGTCACTATGCAGAGAGCGAGTGGTGACCTTCTTCTTTTCGGCACAGGGTTTGGGGAACATAACATTAAAGATAACCCCTGCATGGTCTGATGGTGCCGAGTTAAGGACTGTAATATCCCTAACAGCTTCATCATTGTCTTTGACAATCACGAGGTCAAGGGTGTGACCGTGTGTATGCATAGCCTCGCGGACAAGCTGTCTTAAGCCTGCTGCCTCAAGAATGTCACTAAAAGTCCGTGCCTCTGGGTTGGAAAGATCGTCCACGTGGAAGTTGAAATCTCCACATATGATAAGACGACCTACACAAAGATTAATGGATTCCAGGAGCGTTGAAAACTCTCGGAAGAACATTGCTGATGAATTGCTTCTCTGTGCAGATGGTGGTCTGTAGATAGTTACTAGTGTCAAGGTTTCTCTACCTTGGAGCTAATCGAAAGCTGTACGCATTCAAAAGTCTCAAAGGACAGGGGATGTGATTTACAGGAGAACTGGCTGGATCGAACCTATACACAGATGCCTCCGCCTCGCCGTCCTTTACGAGGAAGTTTTAGAGGTTTGAAGTCTCGCAGTGTGTCTTTTATTTCGGCAAAGCAGGGTCCGTCACGGCCGTCGCCAGACAGCCATGCCTCAGTGATGGCAAGGATGTCCAACTTCTCAGAAAGAACCATGTCACATTTTAGAGTTGTCATGATAGTTAAAGATAAACTTGAGTTCTGGTTAAAAAAAAAAAAAAATATTAATTCTCACAGAATCAAACGAAACTTACACTGAATGTTCAAGATTACAAATAAATGTCATGTGCCAAACAATTTTGGAAGAAAATGTATACTGGCTGAGTAATGAGCATAGAAATATAATAAAATCAGGTAGTAATAGCCCCGACACCATTTGTGTAGTCCCATATACATCTTTCCGTGTACAGTGCTTGTTACTTTACTAAGACTGGGCCAAATTTATTATGATTTTTATGACTCCAGAACCTTGCAGTGCACACCAATACTTACATGCTACATGGTCAACTTTTTCTGATCCATTCGTCACCTTTTCTTTCACAATGCAATCGCATTACCAGAACTAACCTTTATCTTTAAACACACCCTTAGTTTGTATATCCTGCTGTTCGCAAATATATCATAATACATGTATATAGTGCTTTATGTGTGAGGATTTGACATTATTTTGTGAAACCGGTGCAAAGGCGACATGATCAGCTTGACTTGGTACTTCGAACGACTGCAATAATAGGGACTTTTAGATTTGCACGACGAGAACGTAGACTGCTCTAGAGACACCCTTTTAAGGCGATGTGACGTCACTGTCAGTGCCTTAAAAGGAAGTCACTTTGCGCCATACGTTGCCAGGGAGATTTGTGAAAGTTGTCTAATTTGCAAATTCGTACCAGAAGCGAATCAAACTGGGACATATTTTTCAAATTGCAAACATCTAAGGTTTGTTGGTCTAGTGGCATGATTCTCGCTTAGGGTGCGAGAGGTCCCGGGTTCGACTCCCGGACAAGCCCCACGTAACTTTTTTCCTTTCCATTCTGCATTTTTTGTTGGTATTTAATCCTAATTGCAATAATGATCTGGGGCAGAGAAATCAAAATTTCATGACAAAGTAGTTACTTAAAATGAAAAAGTATTAAAAGGTAAAATGTAATTTGCGAAGATGAGTAGAGGAGAATATGGCTTAGTGTATAGTTATATGAGATGAAAAAGCTGAGTCAACTTGTCCACAAGAGTTGCATAAATTATTATTCACAATTTGCCATTTATATAAGTTTTCTTTTGAGGCAAACTAATGAATCGTCTTGAAATTAAATTGTTTAATTGTTATTATTACGAATTTGTTTTAATTTAAATAAAAATACATCCTTCCAAACAACAACAGTAAATGACATTTGGTTCACTTGACTTTTTACGTATTAACAAACTATAGTAATCTTTCACTTTCATAACAAAACCATTCACTTTGTGTCAGATCGTCTTTTGCTATTGAATCCTGATTGTCCACAGGGGTAGTTGTCCTCGGGGGGGGGGGGGGGGTAATTGTCATTCGGGGAATTGTCCTCGGGGGTAATTATCATCGGGGGGGGGGGGGTAGTTGTCCTCGGGGGTAATTGTCCTCGGAGGTAATTGTCATCGGGGGGGTAGTTGTCATCGGGGGGTAATTGTCCTCGGGGGGTAATTGTCCTAGGGGGTAATTGTCCTCGGGGGGTAGTTGTCCTAGGGGGGTAATTGTCCTCGGGGGGTAGTTGTCCTCGGGGGGTAATTGTCCTCGGGGGGGGGGGTAATTATCCGGGGGGTAATATTCCAGGGGGTAATTGTCCTTGGGGGTAGTTTTCCGGGGGGTAATTTTCCGGGGGGTGTCCTAGAACCGAATATAGCATCGGCTCAAAGTAAAAGTAAATGTAAGTGATGTCACTGCCTAGCTAATCTTATTCATTTCATGGAAAACATCTATTATGCGGAATGCGTCCGGACCGTTTTTTCTCGAGAAAAAAATAGTATAGTTTTTATTTTTACAACTCATGATGTTCGTAATAAGAATAAAGCATGCCGGACTTCAAATAAAGGTAACTTTGTGTGCTTATGTGAAACGAACTCATTTTTGCCAGAAGTCATCACGTTTCAAAAATAGTTTTTAGGACGTCTTTTTTCATGATTGTGATGGATAGCTACGAGGGCGTCAATATATATAATGGCTTAAAGGGATTTGGTAACTTTGTCTCAGATGCTGAAACAAAATGTTGGATTTAGCTAATGCTGCAATGGTAAGTATAAACCATTAGGTCAGTCAGAAACCCCATGACTTTTACAAGCCAATCGCCTGTCGATTATCAAGATATTGATGATTGGAAATCTAGACTCACTATGAAAAATTGTTTTCCTACGGTTTCTTATAACACTACAGTCTATTGGGGAAAATGGGTACGGTAGAACCGGTCACTCAAATATTTTTACTTTTTTGAGGCACTTCATGATCGTTTTGAACCGCAAGTTGTTTAGGGTTACAATATTCCCTGGACAATATTACACCACATCACAGACAATGATACCACATAGAGCCATGCATCTCATAGTTGACATTTGTTATACGATGCCTTTAAACAAAGCTATTTTTTGTTAAGCAGTGTAGATTAAATGCACGTACTAATGAAAATGAATAATGAAGTGATTATGTATAGCTCCATTCTGCCAGAAGGCATCACGCACTCTGAGAGAAATGTTCTTTTCGATTAAAAAACACATATCATAATCCATCTTACGATGCATAAAATACAAGAGCGTCATTTGATCGAACGTCAGTGTTCCTCGTGAACCGTATCGTGTTCGAAGGTTGCATTGCACTTTTAAATGGTCCATTAGACCCTTCTCGTTATCTATCAATTTTAATGCATATATATTTGTTAAGTGCATTATCACAAACGATTATATTCACCTGTTATAAATAATTGAATTTCAATATAGTCTGAAATATTGTAAAAATTCGCGAAAAAATCGTGGCAATTATGCATGTACATACGCACGTGCTGGGCGCTGGCATTGCGATACGATGTATGCGCATAATAAACCAGCTTGATCGGGAGAGAGGGAAATCCTTTTGCAACCCATGAAATCAAAGTTCGCGAATTTATCCTAAATTTCGGGAAAAAATCAAAAGACATTTTACTCTTATTTTAGGGAGAACAATAATTGCAAAAATATCCCTATACTATACGCGCATTTTGACAACATTTCGCGAAAATAATAAAGTAATTTAGACACAGATGCGGCGAATAGTCCATTTTAAGCTGTCTCTCAGATGTTTTGCCAAGGGCAGGTCTACACATTAGAACCATCTTTAGCTTTTTCTCCATCCCTCTCTTTCTTTAGTCTTCTTCTTCATTTTGTCATAATGATCTGTCACCTATCATGTCTAATGATATCCCAATTCTTGCAGAAAAGGAAATGGATTGATCATGTCTCCAAATTGAATAACTTATATCGAGTTACCCAGCCTTCGAATGCTATATTGACAGTCGGGTTTATTTCAAATGATCGGTTTTAAGTAGAATGAGGAAGCACGTAACGCTGACAGGTATATTTATTCAAGTTTCTGTCTCGTAAACCTCAGTGCCCTACTTATTACATTCATATCACATGGCTATAGATTAATGACTACTCTATAAACACGCGTCATATCTAGCTGCAGAAAACACTTAAAAGTTGATAAATATATATAAGTGTGTATGGTTGCTTGCTTGCTGTTTTTGGTTGCTTGTTTTGTTTCACCTGACTGCTAAGCAAGCATGTGTACGCGTGTAACGCTTTAAGTCCTCTATAAGGGACTTGGTAATGAGGAATTGAGGATTAATGTCTTACTAAAAGGCACTAGTACGTCGAATTTGTTTCGAGCCCGGGACCGCGTCCCAGTTACGAGACTACTAATGAGCAATCGCGCTTTGCTTCAATGTTAAACTTCCAGTTTTTAAATGTCGAGAGTCAGCGTATAGCAAGTGAGTAAATTATTGACTCTTTTTTGTAATTTGACAACTAGTTGATTTTGCCGTTCACAACAATCCTAAAACAAAACTAATGATTAAAAACCCACCACCTTCATAGTCACCGTGTATTATAATATTAGTTCTGTTACTGTGTTGTGTGTGTTGTGAAGTGCAGGAGGGTTTGATTTAATAGTACAAAATCACTTTGTTGTCACAATAGTGACGCAGAATTTTTTTCAGTAGAATGAGATAAATAAGATAGAGAAATATAGATACATATGATAACCCTTTCTGCCTGAATGTGAAGTGTTAGTTGCCCGATCACAAGGTGCTGGTTGCCCGAATTTCTTTAATTTAAAAATGTTGGGAGCTGCAGGCCCCGTAGCCCCCCCCCCCCACATGCTGCCTTGTAATCCGGCATCACCCCTTCAACGTTTGTATGATTTTAAACGTGTTTTAGATCGCGAAACCTTGTCATTCTCTTGAGAACAAAATATGTGAAATCCTGTCCTTTTCCCCAAAAAGAAAAGAAAAACAAATTGCAACGTAACAAAATACGGCGATACAAATAATTTGTGTACATCATTTGCATCGTCATATGTTTGCTATGTGGATCTGACCGCTCTACGCCCTTGAAAGGCCTAGTTAAAACCCAATCGTCTTTGTGCTTAATGTATTAAAGGACAAATACATTACAATGCTATTTGGGGGTCAGAACAGAAAATGGAGTATCAATATTATGATACAACGAATTCCATCCAACCGTGGACTGTTTTACAAAGGCTTAAACAAAACAGTCGACAAAGGCCGCGGAGTGCCTGCTTCATTGCCTAATTGGAGTAGCCAAATTTGTTAAATAATAGAAATGTTGAAGTGGAAAAAGAGATCACAACAAATGCCTTTTAAAGGACGAATTTCCCTTTTAACTGTGATTATCTCTTTGTTGATCAGTTCTATTCTTACAATAAGTCAAACACAAAAGCTCGTTTCTAAGTCTATATCAATAATATTATGATAACAAAATATGATTGTTCAAGAGTGAAAACCTCTTCGGAATCAGTGATTTAAGTGACGATAAGGACCTCAATTGTGTTCTTTAAAACATCAAAATGAATATCCCGAAAGTTCAACTTTCTCTAACTACTGCGATCAGATATTTTAAGATTGTCCTAAAGAAAATCAAGTTTCATCATCACTTAATATCTGAGGTAATGTTTTCCTATGTCATCGTTTTCTTTCTGGGGACGCAATTAATTCCTTGAAATGCTAGAGCGCCGTATGGCAGCCGTTCTAAAGCCAGGATAATAATTGGGAGCGCCAGGAGTGTCACGTATGACAGACATTCGCGCTATACAAGAACCCACTTATCAATTAAAAAGGAACATGGAAAATCAATACTCTTGAACACTCCTCCGAGTCGCAAGAAGATAATTAAAGTGAATATCTGGCTGTGTCTATTTAATAGCAATCATCGTACATCTTACTTTACTAATGTATCGATTTGTGATATACCTCTTCCTGTCTATTTTCCATGCTCGCTCTATATCTTCTCCTTAGACTAGCATTATTAAATCTCCTCCCCCACGTCGATTCCAATTTTCTTCCTCTTCTTTTCCGCTTCTTCTTCGATCCCCTTATTTTTCTTTTATTCTTGTTCTTCTCGTTCAACTTTTCTTTTCTGCAATAGTGCTTCTACTACTACTACTAGGCCTTCTACGTATATATACTACCATTACTACTACTACTACTACTACTACTACTACTATTACTACTTCTACTACTACTACTACTACTACTACTACAATGCACTACTAATATTACTACTACTACTACTACTACTACTTCTACTACTACTACTACAACTACAATGCACTACAAATATTACTACTACTACTACTACTACTAATAATAATAATAATAATAATAACAACAACAATAATACGTTATTATGCTACGGACTACTAGTACTATATCATGTTACTCCTACGACGACGAATACTACTACCACTTCTATTCATTTAATTTTCCATTCATTTATTTAATGTCATCCTACTGCTGCTGCTACTGGTACTAGTTCTCTCCCTATTCTCTCTGTCCATCCAGCCTCTTTTCATGTTTATTCTAAGAAGATTAAATATGTGCCCTAGATTCATTCAATATCTCTGTCTCTTTTCAACTTGTGGAAATATGAAACATATCATAACATTTGAATTGATGTTGTATCATCTGTTACCATGGTTATTAATGTTTTTCCCCGCTCCATTATCTATCGATTTTGTCTATCAAAACTGAACTGGTGCCTTTTGGCGTAGTGGAATAGCACCTTGTGTGTAACGGGTTAAAGTGAAGTTTCAGTTGTAAGGTTAACAAAAAAAATCAGATCCTTTTCATTTTTTTTTTCTGTTAGTGTGGAGAGTATCATAGTTAAAGGAATTGGTCCAACAACAAAAAATCATAATATTATAGTAATAATACTCTTCTAGAAACGCGCCTGCATAGCCTTTACTAGTTGGTATCAGAATTGAAAGAAGTATTGTGTGTAACTAATATTATTCTTTTTAATGTATGCTTCCTTCACCCTCCGTTTTCATGTCTTTATTCTTTTTCTTTGCTGTTTTATTTTTCCAGCAGGACCTGAAATAGGTGTTTTGTTCTCTAACTCCACATTGTCAGTGCCTCGTCACCATTTTGTCACCATAGCATTCTCTTGATCTCAGATAACCAGGTCCCTGTCATCAGCATCAACGTCGTCGCTACTGACGACGACGACGACGATGACGACGACCTCAATTTCTGTTGGTTCCGTGGCTGACGTACTTCTGACGACGATTTCAACATCCTTCGAAAACCATATGGCATCCACGAGTATGTTAGAACCGGTTTCGACTGCGTTCCCCAATTCCTCTCTGAACCAGACTGCACCGGATTCTACCGGTTCTAACGAAAATCCAACAGCGACACAGATCGTACTGATGGCTGCTTTCATTATTTGCATGATCTGGGGAAACATAGGAAACATGTTAGTCATGGGCGCAATCTTGATCGACAAGAAGTTACGTAATACCGTGGCTAACATCTTCATCTTCAATCTCGCAATAGCGGATTTCTGTGTGACGTCATTTGTTGATCTATCCTACGTTCTCGGTAAGCCAATAATTAATAATCTAATATTTAAAAAAATATGTATAAATATATATATATATATATTTATATCATTTTAACCAATGTTGTCTGTTATTATGTAACTAGTTTGAGGGTCCTGCGTCATGCAAGCAGTTTTATTGCATACCTCTGGGTCAACAATGTTCCGTTATCATTTTTATTCCTTCAGTATTTCTATTTTGCCTTTATACAATCTTATTAAAATGTTTTATGTCATTATTTAATTCTTATGTACTTTGTATAATTTCTTAATTTTGTTCATATTGAAACGAAAATAAAGAAATGAAATATAATCAGTTCAAGGAACCAAAGATCATTTGCACAGGTGTTGTGGTCTATTGAATAAGTTACCGGACTGTGAAGCACGGGGTACGGGGTTCGAATCCCTGCCACACCACTAAAGTTCTTTGGCAGTGGCGTAATGAACAAAAACGTAGGGGGGGGGGGCTGCAGAAAAGTCCGCATCAACGCACCGCTCTTACATTAAATTACGATCAAATGAGCATCCACGGGCTGCCTTAGGGCCCTTGGTTGGGTCCAGTGGACAGAGCCCCCGGAAGCTCAGGTTATTTTAGGCATTTAATTATGGTCAGATAAGCAACCAGGGGCCACCTTAGGGCCCTTGTGGGGTTTAAGGAGGCAGAGCCCCCGGAAGCTCAGGTAAAACCATGCCATTTCAGCAACATTTGTAAATTACTGGTATCGAATTAAAAAAAACACATGCGAGGGAGCATAATGAACGAGAGGGGTGAGGGTGACGAAAGTGAATACCCCCTTACAGGTTGTTGAGGTTTTGTTGTATTAATAAATTACATTAGCAAAACTATAGTATAAAAACGAGCAATATACTCTTTTCACACTTCGCTTGTACACTTTGAAGGATATTATGCGAGGGAGCGTAGCTACCAAGCGAGAAGATTTTTGCATTTTATTTGTCTAAACGTTGCACTCTTAGGCCCTCCAGAGCCTAAAGTTTGTTGCAGTCTTTAGTCGGTGTTTGTTATACATTTTTTGTATACACTTTTACAGATTTTCCGGGGGGGGGGGGGCGATCCCCGACAAAAAAAAACACTCGCTGTCCTACATCGCCCACCGGTGTGAGGGCGGGAGTGTTTAATCAACTCTGGTTTATAATTGAATTCTTTTTAAACGTGCTGGAAATAATTGTGTAGTTTCAACCCTCGGCCTTTAAAAAAATAAAAACAGTTCATTAATCAGAAGCTATCGTAATGCACGCCCATTTATAACTTTAATATGAAGCAAGTACCATAATTTAATTATCTACACCCATTTTCCAGTAACATAATGATACAAAGTCCACTTAGGCAAGACATCTTGTTCGTGAACAGACAATGGTGACTCTGAATTCGCATTGGCATCAGCAAGCATTATTCATTTAATTTAGAATAATACAAATTGTTTGTAATAACCTTGACATATATATATAGCATCCGAAGAATTTTTTATATCATTCTTCAATTTTTTTTTCCGGAGACAAGCAATATATCCTTGATCAAGGCACGTTTGCTTTTAAATATTTGTAATATATACCCGATGGTTAACAAATAATACTACCCGAGTTAACAATGAGCTAAAGAAGGTATTTTCGAAAAAAATGGAATCAGTGGACGTTATAATTATTTCCTTGGATTTAAAGAATGTCAATCTTGCGGTTCCGCTTCGAAGAATCTTATTAATTGGTCACGCAGGCTCTCTTGAGAGTATGCTTTCTCTTTTTATTATTTGAAATTGTTTTGTGCAAATATGCATCTTAATAAATGAACATTTTCTATTGATTACTTCCGGTTTGAAAAGTAATAAAAGCACCCACTCACCCACCCACGCACACACACGCTCACATGCACAAACCCACATTTAATATATATAATCATAATAATAATAATGGTGGCTTCTAAAGCGCACATGTCCTTCACGTCGTGACGCTCCTGGCTCTGCCCCAATATTTTTGTTTGAATCATGTCGGAAATAAATCTACTTTGAACTAGAACTGTGAACGTCGTTGCCTAAAATACTAGGCGATATATACAACATCAATTTTGTTTGAGTGATGCTATATATGCACTAATTTTCACCATGGATAGAAAGTACCTTATTAGAGGGTTGTACGACACTTGCTACAACAATTAATGTTATCTCGTACACTAACCAAATTCCTAATGTTAACCCTGGACAAAACACTAAGCTAGCCCTAACCCCAAGCCTAACCCTTACGTTAAACTAAATGGTAACCCTAATTATAACTTTGTTAAATGAAATAACACCTATAGCAATTGTCGAAACACGACAAAGAGAATTGTTTCTCTCTGTCCAATTCTGATATTGAACTACATTAAACATAAATGAAATTTCATACTCGTTGCTACTTCTGTTATCTTGAGCAATAGAGTGCACAACATTTCTATGAACCAGAGAGAAAAGTTTACCCAATTAGTAATGATGATGATATTACTACTACTACTACTACTTCTACTACAATTAATACTACTAATACTTTCGCTACTACTAACAATAATAATAATAATTATTATAGTAATAACACTGAAAATAATAGTAATTGTAGTGATAATATGGTAAGGGCAACTGATATGAAGTAATTTCTTGAATGTTTTCAGCAGTATGTAACAACTACTCCAATGTTTGGGTAAATGTCGTACTTTGCAGGCACCGTGAGCATCTCCTGAAAAGGGTATGGACATAGTATAAATGTCGCTATTATCATAAATATCCTACATAATATTATTAAATCTATTTTTTGTATAAATAAAGTTAATACGCTGGATTTAAATATATGATCACAACGCTGAACAAACTACATCATGGCAAGGTCTTTCGCATCCTACCGGGTACCCAGATAACACCTGGTGGGGGCGGGGCACTGTACATAATGTCTTACTTTATACGTCATAAATACCGTGTGGGGTATCGAACCCGCGACCTTCGCATCTCCGAACAAGGACTTGAACCACTCGTCTACGACACCAGGGCTGCGTCTCACGAAACCTTCATAACTACAAGTTCACCGACATCCCATTGAAACGTGTGTTAAACTTAATACACGCATTTCAATAGGATGTCGGTGAACTTGTACTTATGACGGCTTCATGAAACGCAGCCCAGTACTTTTAGTTTTGTTGGGATTTGTCTGGTAGCCTTTGACATTTCTAAACTCATATTGTTCATGTTCTTACTTCAACAGGAAACATCTACCCGCAGTTGTTTAAAAGCAAGTCGATTCTTTGCAACATGGCAGCCTCTGTGTGCATCATCAGCTGCACATGCTCTATGTGGAGTATCTGTTCCATTAGCATCAACAGATACATATGCATCACTAAGGTAACTATGGCAACGATAGAAGGATCATGGCAGGCGAATGGAATTGAAAGATGATGGAAAGAGTGTATGTTATGGATGTTGCATACGAGATGTAATTCATTTAAATTGCGCTAATAAAGCATGTTAGGATGGTAATATTATTTTAGTGTTTACGCCAGTTATTCAACGGTTTAATTTTGACATACGACAACAAATTTTGTCCCGTTTTCAAAGGGCATTAAGCGGATGAAATGAGGAATTAAAATATATGACGTGGGAAGTTATTGAAACGTTAAATGTTACCACTTTTTGTTAACCCGACTTATAAGAAAGCATGCGTATACTTGTAAGTAAGCAATAAGGGACCGACGCGACGCGTCCATCGGAGAGGACTTAAAGGCCGTCGCGACTGCCTTTAAGTCCTCTCCGATGGAGTTGGTAATAAGGATAAATGCCTTACCAAAGGATACGAGCGCATCACTTGGTATCGAACTCGGGACCTTCCGTTTTCAAGATCACTGCTCTCTCTGAGTCATCGCGCCTCCTCAAGTTCAATTGACACGGTTACGGGAAGCCGAAATAATGGCAACATGAGCAATGGAAAAAAGCAAAACACCACAAAACTTAATGATAAGAATAGATAACATTTGACTTAGAGCTAGATACCACATTAGTTACCCCACCATTCAAGGAGCAGGGGTATTGACATTGCTGATAGGAAAGTAGAAATGAATTGGGAAATATTCAATCAAGGATTTGTCAACTTTTTATTGCTGCAGTGGTGTATTTTGAGCGATAATATAATCCATTTCCTTTCGTTTACGAGAAAAATTCAATCTAATAACTTCAATCTAATAACTTAAGTAGGGTATTTTTGGCACTCGAGCCCATTATCCTTCCTCCCGAGGGGCGTAAATCATGCATGGTTGCTAAAAACACGGAGCAATATTATTGGCGGCTTATCATTTTTGTCAGTCTTTATCAATCACGTGATACTGTAACTCTACTCTGTCATTAGATCTCGAGACACGTGTCTGATACCCGTTTATATTTCCAAGGCGTGTTTGATATCTTATCACGTCTACTTCTTCTCATTATTGGTGCATTAAGAATGGTCCCTGATATTTGATACTAAATTATTGTTAGGGCAATCCAGCGTCCATAACCTCTACCAAACATCAATGGTATTACATGTGTGTCTGTGGGTGTGCGCGAATGCGTGTATGTGAGTGAGTGTGTGGGTTAGGGGCTTTTGTAAAGGTGAGTGATGGTGTTGTGGTGTATTTGTGTATTTGTGTGTGCGTGTGTGAATGTGCGCGTGTGTTGTGTGCGTGCGTGTGTGTGCGTGCGTGTGTGGGTGATTGGGTGAATAAGGGTGGGTGGGGGGCGGAATGCGTTCTGCAAGGTCAAATGGATAGTCCTATCTGCATAGACTAAATCTTTCAAACTGTCATGGTGAACTTAATTGGTGGTGACGGGTTAGGGTTGGGTTGGTGGGAAGCTTTAATCAGTGTGTGGGTGAGTGCGTGTGTATTTGTGTAAATGATTATGTTAGGTAATTCCCAGAAAATATTTTAAACCTTTCATAAACGGAAAGGTTTTTTTCTCGTAAAGCCATTATTTGCTACATTATCCAAAGTTTAACATTTCTTGTGTTTTTAAAGGTGTAATGTCATGTTTTACGCTTCAAAAGCACTTTTTCGAAACATTTATAATAAATAAATACAAAAAATCACCCCGCCCCTCTCTCTTTGCTCTCTTTTCCGATCCATCTACCTCTCACCTCATCGTCTAGTCCAAATATTACGGAACCATCTACACTCGTCGTAACACCCTCCTGATGACGGCTAGTCTTTGGATCTTATGCGCTTTCATCGATTTACCCAACTATATCGGGCTCGGCGCACACATTTTTGATGTCAAGAAAATGGGATGCTCATTCGACCGACTGGGGCACTACGGCTACACGTTTTACTTCATCGGGATGGGCGTGGTGATTCCTCTCTGTCTTGTTCTTTTCTGTTACATCCGGGTATTCATATTCGTCAGAGAGAGCGAAAGAAGGGTAAAAGCATATTGAATATTCCTCTTATGGCCAAATAACAACAACAAACGAGTTTCTCGTCCCCGCCTCCCTTTGGCCGCCGCCGGACTGAAATGATACAAATCATTTGTTTTGTCATACATTGCATCAGTATACTCAAATAGCACAATATCTGTGGATACATATAATTGGCCAGATATATATTTAGCATTGAGGCCATCTTGGAAAAAAATAGAAAAATAGAAAAATAGTAAACAGTAATGCCCTGCCTCCACCCTTTTTGAAAAGTCCAGACGAGAAACTCGTTATTTTTTATTTTGGCCTAATACACTTCAGACCTATATAAAAGTTTGTATAATTTATGTTAAAGATCTACATCAGTAGAAACTCCAAAGTTTTCAAATATAGAAAACAATTAAGAAAATGAAGAGTTATGTGTATAGTTCGAATTTTAAAGTTGAGCTTGACAAAACACCCATTAACAAGTAAAGTTTTGATTTCTTAGGAGCCGTTCATTTCACTCGTTTATAGCATTACATGAAATGTCTTAATATGACTCTTTCATTCGTTGGGGCATCGTATATAGTCTATATTTCACGAGGATACTATATTGAGAAAATAGTTTGGAAGATTTCTGTTTTAATAGGAGAAATAGAAAATATAATATTGAATACTGAAAATGCACAGGGCAGGCCCGTTGCAATCTTTTGGTACATAAACATGATTTTTGATGAATGGATTTGATCATGGACATGGCCTATAGCGCAATGGTTTAGCAAATCTACGTCGATTTGGAACACTAACAAGGCAATATTTTATGTGGCACAGCAATGAGGGCGCTTAATTAGGCTCCTCTTTTTACCCCGTAATTAAAATTCCTTTGAAATGCAATTATCTAGTTTTAAGATCGAAGAAGGCACATCAAAAAACAAAATTCTAGAAAAGAAAATAATATATCGTTATTAAACATGTCAACAAAAGAAAATCTATGCTTCTCTGTTGCTCCGTTAACAAAATAATCTTAGACAAATTATATCATTGCAAAATATTTTTCTTTTCAACCTGAATCGATATGAAAGAACTATTGATATAATGTCCAAAATACTTCGAATGATCTTGCTTGAAAGCCCTTAGGTTAATATGAAATAGATCCTTTCATGGCTGGAATTATATCAGTCTGTTAGTTTTTTTAACCTATATTATTGTTTCATTTCTGTATAGGCATTTAGATTGAAGTTTTTCTTTTTCATCTAGCTAATATAGCTTCAATTTCGCTTGAATTCTTCATCTTTATAAGATTAAACTATTGGACTTTATGTTTTCAATCGGATCATACCGGAGTATACGACGTATAGAGGCCAAGACAGTATACTTTTAATTTTAATTTTAAACTGGCAATCCCATTCAAGGATCGAATTGTCGACACGGCAAAGAAACTGATTTCCGTTTCATATCGAAGCCAAAAGGTCAAGGTTGAGAATCGCATCTTTTTATTCAGATATACATTAATTCTGTTTATAAAGCCCAGTTCATGTAGGACAATACTGCCAGAGAAATTAGTATCTTTGTCTCATGATTCCTTGTATTCATTGCATTAAATCATAATCTTCATTACGGGGATACAAGCACGACTGATTTCATTGGTCATGAAGGTCATATTAGAAGTCTTTAAATGAAGAATATTTTATTGGAAAATGTGATTTATATTTAGCGTTTTCTGGCCCAGTTAAAATTGTACAGCAACCTTCAATGATAACAATTTCAAATCGGGCTGATTATTGAAGAGATAAATGACAATAAAAAAGTTTTTCAGATGCGTCATTCGTTCAAACTTTTTTTCATCTTCTAGTAGTTGCCCAATCTCTCTCACTCTACCCCCCCCCCCCCCACTCAGTGTTATTTAGGGTACGCATATGCTTGTTCCCTCTTTTTGAAGGCACCCCTATCTGAGGACTGCCAACATTTCCGAACCCCCCTTTCGCGGGGTTTTCGCGGGCTTTTCCTGCCTTGGAGACCCCCCTAAATCCGGAAAAATGCTCAATGTACCCCCCTAAATTCGAATTAATTTCTCAGGAGTCCAAAGAGATGAGAGAAAGAAAAAAAATAACCCCCTTTTAAAAAAAAATCTCCTTGTGAAAAGTCAAATACACCCCTTTTTTCACAATTCTCGGGCCGGACTTTGTCGCATGAAAAGTACCCCTTTACCGGACATTTTGGTAACACGCATGCGGTCATTCCGACCCGGAGTGGGGGGGGGGGGGGGCTGGGACTCTATCTCCCATTTCGATTAACACCCCCAACCGCTTCATGATCAGTAAACTGTCTTTCTTGATGTCTATCTACCATCGTGGTCAGGGTCAGCTGGAAGAACAGGGGAACACATGTAAGGGTCGGGAACATATTTAGGGTACAAGCAGAAGAAGGAATGGTGGCAAACTTAAGTCAAGAAAAGAAAAATCGCAAAGTATGGCCACTGAAAAAGAAGAGAGGAGAGAGTTGTACTAGCAACTATCGAAGGCGAAGTTGAAGTTGAAGTCGAGTTGATAGACGTTCTGCGGGATGGATAGAAATAATGTATCAACAGTTTGGAAGGTGAAATGAGATTAGCAAGAGTGACTGCGTTAGAGAGAAGCCGACGGCCCGGGGGGACTAACATAGATAGAGACCCTCATGGTAGAACTGTGGTAATTTGGTGAACCCTCTTATTATTAATGTAACTCTAGTCTCAGGTGTATTAACGAGGTACCTGTATATTGCTAGGTAATGATAATTTCAAGGCTCCCAGGAAGAGTAGTATCAATACTAGTTTAGAATCCGGCCGGTTATATTTTATTTCGCAATCGCGATCTGTCCCATCCCCTACTTGCAGTAAGCCGAAAACGGCGATCCACGAATCCATACGACCTGCCTAAAAAGGCATAGAAATTCGAGGATCACGCAATGTTCGGCTTGCAGAAAGTAGAGGGAGCTAGGGTTGGTAAAGATTGTTACAAATTAAACTGGTCAAATTCTCGACTACCGACCTGAATACCTTTGGTGAATAGAAATTAAAAAAAAAAAAAAATCATCATCATTTTCTCATAATTAGATTCATAGCTGGCAAACACAGGGCGACCAGGCTGCCCGAAGTCAGATGCCCCGGGTGTCGAAGGCCGACCGTCGTCTCATGGTCACGGTCTTCATCATCTTCATCGTGTTCTTGACCTGCTGGACGCCATACGTCATCATCGTCCTCACCGACGTCAACAACGTTTATCCGAAAGAGCTCTACGTCGGTGCCGTCATCATGGCTCACCTGAACTCCAGTCTTAACAGCATTCTCTACGGGATTACAAACCGAAGGGTAAAAGAGTTTGTTCTCAAACGGTAGTGGAAGTGGTGGTTGTCGCTGGTGGAGGTGGTGTTGGTGGTGCCGATGCTGGCGATGGTGGTAGTGGTCCCGAGGTTGGTAATGGTGGATGGTGCGGATGACACGGATAATATATATATAGAAAGGTTTTATTGAACAAATTCCATCGTCGCAGTCTTACAACTGAATTGCCATTGGAATACAATTGAAAAGTACATGTATTTACAAGTTAAAAGTACAATAGTCTTAGGACTATGACATAATATATATAAAAATATCATATTAAAAACTCTATATCAAAATTCAATGAGTATGGAGAGAAAGAAGGGATGAATGAGGAATATGAGCAAGGAGCAAGAATCAACAAAAGGTGAGAGAAGAATGAACGGAAAAGAAAGGAAGGGTAAGTAAGAGGAATATAATATATCAAGAAAGATGAGATGAAAAACATGTGTAATGAGCCTTCTATCAATTAGCTTTAAAATGTACAGATCCTCATGGCGTGTATAAACCACCAATATATAAAACATGTATACAAATTATTAAATTAAACGTTTGACAGGAAACATCAGGTATTGTAGTATTGTAGTTCTGAAACTCTCCAGGTGGTCAAATTCAAACGTAGTACAATTGTGAAATTAAGTATGATCACAGATATCAGTTGTGCTAAACGTACAGTAAATTAAAAAGACTCGAGGCTAGTGAGAAAGTCCCGAAATAGGCGGAGGAGGACATTAGGATTAGATTACAGTGTAAAGATTAAAGCGTTCCAGTATGAATTAAAAAAAAAAAACCTGCATACTATTTATACTGTCCATTTCTTTTGAGATTAATTTCATTGTAATAACTTTTTAAATTTGAGTGTAATCAGTAATCATGATTAAGTCTTTCATCAAATAACGATTCACTCGGAATGACGATTTATTAGCCTAACAAGAAAAGGCAGAGCACTGTTTCTAAACCTTTCCGTTCTGCATTTGAACTCTCTCAGTCTATTGCTACGTCGGAGACGTTGGTTTTGTGCTTCAGGCAACCAGTCTTTGAAGTTTCTTTGAAGCGATTCTGCAAATGTTAAGGATAGTTTGTCCCTTCTTTCGCTCAGTCTTGCAAGCTCAGTCTTCTGGAGGGCATTTCTGTAGCTCACATATTGGTCAGAGAGAATTATGCGAAGAGCCCTTTTCTGAATCATCTCTATGTCATTGCTTTGCTGCACGGTGATACCAGAGTGATAATGGTGGACATGGTGATGGTGTCGAAGGTGGTGGTTGTGATGACGATGGTGACGATGTTGGTGCTGCCAATGGTGGTAGTAGTAATTGTGATGTTGGCGAAGGTAGTGTTGGGATGCTCATTGTGCTGGTGATGCTGATGTTAGTGGTAGGTGTTCTGATGGTGATGGAGCCGAAGGTGATTTTTGGTAATGATGGTGGGGATGGGGACAGTGGTTGAGATGGGAGTTGTGATGGGTGCTGCTGGTGGCGCTATATAGAGGTGCCCAATGCTGCCGATGGTGCATCTTTACGCTGTTGCTGCCTGTGGTTTGGGTGACGATTATTATGTCTCCGCACATTAATCTAATGAGTACTTTCTATTTCACACTCTTTCCATCGCAGTTCCGTGAAGGATACAAACGCTTGCTCCTCATCCGTCGCTGTGGCTGTGGCATCTCTGTCAACAATACCAACAACACCACAACGGAGTCGGCGGATCATGACGTCGGCAAATCAAGGGCGTGCGAGGAGAGTCAGATTACCTAGCTTCATTTCGCCATGACACCGACGAACAATGAAACCCAGCGTCTAAACTATGTCTTTGAGCAAGACATTTTCATCTATATCTATCATCTATGTTACACTATAATTTATTTTTTATTTTTTTTATCCAATGTATACCAAAATGGAGAATGATCCTTGAATTTGAATTTGAATTCTATATTTCTCTGTATGTGCAATGTAATGTGCAGAATAGTTTTTAAATTGAGGGACAGGGATAATAATCATCGGTATTACTGTGAGTGCAATGGTCAGCTACTGTATACTGGATGGAGCGCTCTATACAAAAAAAGTATTGAACACGAACTCAATTATTTTCGGAAAATCAACTCTAGGGTATTTTTTGTTATCCTTTTGTATATCCAACAGAAATCATGCTCGGGTTACCTAATACGTAACCAGGACACACAATACGGCATTGTCACGTTCGCACAAGGCTGATGAAATTGTTAGTTGTGATCGTGTTATTGATGGTACAGCCCACTATACGATTTTATTTACTGAATAAAATAAACAAATAAATGACAATATTTGATTTGATTTGATTTGATATGATTTGATTGAATGGTTTCTGCATCATTTTTCTTTTTTTTCATCATACATTTTCATGAACATAATATGGCTTGATACAATATTTCAAGTGTATATAATTTTATACAGCTAATAAACGATATTAAACAAATATCTTGAATTTAAACAAATATATTGAATGCATAATTAACATACATTAGATGCAGGAGGGCTACAGAAATAAGCAAAGTAGCTTGACGTGCCGGCAGCCCTCAACTTACATACAACAATACAAGTAAAAATAAAAAAGAGTGACTTGCAGAGAAGAAAAGGAAAGGGGAGAGAAGGAGGAGGAGGAGGAGCGTTGGTAATAATACAATAAATCTCATACATCTGCTGATTGAATGCAGGTTCATTCATGAATGGAAAAAAAAACGATGCTAGGTCATGGACGATTACACATCATTGTTGAATATACAGTCAATGTACACACGAACATGAATACAGTAGAATTACACACGACATGATAAATACTTAGACAATAACATAGTTTTAACTGCCTTCTTTCAAGGGTCCTGTTTATATGAAAGAGAAACAAACAAATAAACAAAACAAAACAAAAGAGAGAAAATAACATATCACGAACTTAATCCATCTCCCATCTGATTTTCTTTGTTTTAAGAACTTGACAAAATATTTGATAAAAACAATCAAAAACGTGGAACGAATTACTGAGTAGGCCAGTCAAATAAAAATAATATCGACTTTTTCTGCGATTGTCTAGCTACGATTAAAAGCCTATTTTGGTCTTTTTCCGAATGGAAGAGCGTTTGTGCCGTATAAGCATTATTCAAAAGTTCACTTAGGAGTATCTTAAAGGTTTTCCAACACCTATCTCCGTTATAGGTGCTTCTTTGAAGTAGAGCAGAAGAAATTTACTGGGTTTAAAAAAAATATTATTTTCACTGAGCCGAGTAGATTAAAGTTATGTCATAATTAATATGAGACAGAAAAAAATGTAACGAAACGAATCAGTGGCATAGCGTGTGTTCACCCATCGACATTAGGGACTTTTAGATTGAGTGGACGAGAACACGACGAACGCCGACTGATCATGCGTGTCAACGTACTCAACTGACCATTTTGACTACAATTAGAAATCTTTTAGATTTCACTCGACGGTATACATGCATGCAAGAAGTAACACTATGAATATGACAGACAAAGAAAGAGGACAAAATATACAGTTCCTCATTCTACCCTCAACAATAGGCCATTTTCTTAATGTAACCAAATTTAATGCATAAGTCTTTTTGAAGTGCCTCAATACAAATTATTTCATTCACCTGATAAGAATAATAGTATTTCAATAGTGAGAATGCAACTGCATATATTAAGTGTTGATAGGTAGATCAAGCCATAATGTTTGTCCAACCTGGCAACAACTAATGTATGCAGTTCGGATTCTGTCTATTGAAATACTATTATTATTATCAGGTGAATGAAATAATCTGTATTGAGGCACTTCACAAAGACTTTTGCATTAAATTTGGTTACATTACGAAAATGGCCTATTGCTGTGGTAGAACATCCCTTCACTGCTATGTAAAAATGTGAAGAACAGGTGAATATGCATGTGACACCTGTTCTACACATGTTTACATAATAGCAGGGAAGGGATGTTCCTTTGTCTACCTGAGGAACTGTATATTTTATGCGCACGCGGCATATATACTAGTACCGTACTAGATTTAGGAAAATCAAGGTTGACGCATTCTCGATCGCCGACTGAGACGACGTGACGCATGCCCAGTGCCTTAAAATGACGTCACACGTTGCAGTCAAAGCTGTCAACGTGCAAATCTAAAAGTCCCTATTGCGCATTTAGAACGATTGGAGGGAGGGGCACCGGTGTTACTTGGTGACAGAGTATTGTAGCGGAAATAGAACGGGTATTATCATCGCTCTTATGCGGGCTAGCTCCGGGGTCAGAGCTTTCCCCAAGTTGAATGTCCATTGAGCTCATATCTAGAAGTTGTTTCTTCCCTTGCTTCTTTCCCTTACGGGCGGCTTGCCTTCGTCTAATGCTACTCATTTTGACAAGTGAGTAATGGCCGATGATCCTCTTACAAGTAATAAATGAATCTGGGTAAGAAGTGATAATAATTATCTAGTATAAGACGATATCTAAGAGAGGTGCAACATGTGTGAGCACAATTTTTTGTTTGTCCTCAAAAAGTTGAAAAATTGCACCCCCCCCCCCCTTGAGCGCCAGGGGGGGGGGGGGGGGCCATATCCTTAAAAAGGTAAAATTAACGTTAAAAAAATGTAAAAATACACATTTTTTCCCCGGGGGGGCTGCCCCCCCCCCCCGGCCCCCCCCCCCCCCCCCTGGATCCGCCACTGGGGTACGCATATGCGTGTTCCCTCCTTTTGAAAACACCCCCTAAGTCCGGTGTGTAAAGTCAATTATGTGTACTACGAGTCGGACTTTGGTTCGTGAAAAGTGCCCCTTATACCGGACATTTTGGTAACACGCATGCGGTCATTCCAACCCCGGAGTGGGGGCCGGGATGTGACATAACCTATCCAGATCTCTCCGCAACCAGCTATCTCTCAGTACCTTGATAAAATATTTAAAAACTCACCCCTTCTGTTAATATAATTGTAAAGCGCATTTTCAAGATGTTCATGGAAAATGCGCTATATAAATACGTTATTATTATTATATACCAAGCCTTAATGTACATAATGTAAATAAAATTGTAAACGGTTAGGTCATGTTATGTATAGACTGCGCGTGTGCACAAACAGTTTTGATCTTTTTATGTATATAAACAGTTTATTTTTAAAGATAAGGTTGAGTTCTGGGAAGAGGTGAAAAATAATTTGTGAGCGTTATCATTGTTATTATGCAAGTGTGGAAGAACATGCTTGTAACTTTACCAAGACTTGGCCAAATTTCTTATCATTTTGATGATTCCAGAACCTTGCAATACACAAAAATACTTATATGCTAGATGATCAACCTTTTCTGATTGACTCCACACCGTTTCTTTCACAATGCAATTGCATGACCAGAACCCAACTTTATCTTTAAGCATTTTTCTAGTAATCATAAAAACTTGAGGCCCATTCATATATCGCACCTATTCCAGAGCATACAGAATGCTGTTCTTTAGACTATGAACAAATTAAGAATCTGTTTTTAGATGTTTTCAAAAAGTTTGGATTGTTTTTCAGAAGTAAGGCGTTGTTTTGTTTCACTTTTTCAATTTTGATGATTTCCTATAAAGACCACAAACATTGCGATTAGCTATGATGCTTTTTGCTATTAATAGGGAAGTATTTCAAAACCCATTATAACGGATGATTAAGTGTTGTATGCATGCAACTAATTCTAATATTTGCCTACATTTGTATATTGTACAGATAATTATGTTAACAAATATTATAGCCTAGACTTAATTACTATATCAATTATACGATTGAATATTATGCCTTGAATGTTTGGAAAAGAAAAAATTCATGTCAAATGTATAAGGTTGACATTTATCGAAATGAAGAAATGAAATAACAGGATAACAGACGTATAATCAATTACGATTTTGTTTTACCTTGTTTGAATATTGACATCGGTAAAAATTAGCACAGTTTGTTTATCTTAAAAGTTACCGTCCATTAACTTATTTAAATCAATTTATCACACCAATTTTTTTTTGATAATTTGTAATGTTCAGATGTCTTTTTCTGGAAAACATCATAACTGAGGTCATTTACGATTTTTAAAATTGTAATCTTGATCATTATATTTTAAGGAGATTGCTGTGAAAATGTAAAATAGAGATTATGATGTATTTATATATGTATATCTTTGCATTTTTGTGTTCATCAGCAGGCCTATTCATTCTAAATTATTTGAATTATCGGAATAACGATTATATAACACCAAGATTTATCAGACACATTTTATAATGCGACTGTTTTTGTTATAATATTAAGGAATGATATTATGTCGTGTTGATTATTTTTAATGAATTTGCATGGTCAATAACCTTGTCTTACATCATTATTAAAAGCCTTAATCTTGTTAATAATTTGCCGAGTGTAATAATTATGTATTTTATTGTTGTGTATCGTTTTAAATGAAATCACTTTCCCCGCCAATAATAAGAAAATGCCGTAATCTGTCGATACAGCCTATATTCTTAGAATAGATTAGGGAAACATATTGTCTTTTGTTTTAATTTTGTTTACTTATTGTTTGTTTTGGATTGATTTTATTTTTTCTTGACCAATCGTTTTTTACGATCGGAAAGGAACGTCCGATCCTCAGGGGTTTGTTCAGGGTAAGGATTATGTTTTAAAGTAAGGGTTATGTGGTGGACGTCTCGTCTACTTTCGTCCTGGGGGGGGGGGGGGTGTAATCCTATTGAACCGGTTGCTCCTTGTTTATTTAATTGTTCATTTTGTTGGAAGTAGTAGAATATATGTATAAAACAACTGCAATATATAACTTGATCCAATTATTATTGTTTTCTTATTTTTTATTTACTTTACTTTTTTTTCAATTGATTGTTGTTGTTTGTAGTTGGAAGAAGTTTACTAAATTTTTGATTGACGAATCCTTTAAATGAGTTAATTTTTTAATAAATTGGTGGACTTTAAAATCTTCGTCCACTTTTTCCAATTTTGCATGGAAGATATCAAAATTGGTTTGGACAGGGGTTTTTGTCTGATTTCTTCAAACCCATATTTGTTTTAATGGTCATTTTGGCAGAAAGGGTACCGGGTTAGACTTTGAATGAAAAAGGGAAATTATTTCATTTATTGCTGCATCTGAGATTCGCACTTTAGCAAGAATATGGGTGAGGCCTAAAGTATTATTCTGATGAAATTGGCCATGGTTAAGGCTAACAAAATTAAGATCAAAGTTTGGGATTTATTTTAGAGATTTACAAACACATAAACATTTTAGCATTATATACCATAATTTATGTTGAAGTAGCTCCCCAGCTGTCAGATTTGTCGACTATTCGTCTGACATTCTTCAAATAAAACAAGTTCTTTCAACGCCCTTTTGGTGTTACGTTGTGTTCAAAGACTTCCTGATCTCTTCATGATGGAAAAGATTTATTTGGGCCATCGAAATATCGACGATTGGTTGATTTGTTTTCTCTCTTTTCTGTCCGCTGCCCGTTTTGTGCTTTGATGGGGCTTATAATCTATGTCCGGACACTTCAGGACCGTACATAGGGCTGTCCTTTTAAACAAATAGATTTAACATAAAATTTCATAATATTTCTAGGTGGGCCTATCATTCTATGGTCAGAACTTAAAGATTCACTGTTAGAAATCAACAGTCGGCGGGTAGACTTGTCTGGATAATCCCCCCCCCCCCCACTCAGTGTTATTTAGGGTACGCGCCACTGATCTCTAATTTCCGTAGAGATCAGTGGTACGCGCATATGCGTGTTCCCTCCTCTTGAGAACACGCCCCTAATTCCAGTGTGTAAAGTCAATACGGGCCGGATTTTTGCGTGCTACGAGCCGGACTTTGGAGCGTGAAAAGTACCCCTTTACCGGACATTTTGGGAACACGCATGCGGTCATTCCGACCTCGGATTGGGGGGGGGCGGGGGATAATCAACCCTGTCCATGCAGATACCCAACGTGATATAGATTCCATCATTCCAAATACTTCTTTATCTCCCTGAAATTTCTAGATTTATTTGGACCCAGAGGCCGGTCTCCGTCCTTTCCTGCATGGGATTTTTACCCTGACCCCCCCCCCCCTCACAGTGGCTCCGTTTAGTCTCATTTCACAACGCCCCCTATCGTCAGAGCATGGTCAGATTCAGCAGCCTAACATGTTAGCCTATGGACGTTTTTTTTTTAAATCGTTAAAAAAAAAAAAATCATTTTTTTGTTTAAACGAAAAGCACATCCACCCCGACGTACGTTATCACTAGCTCTTTCATTGGAGCCCTCATGTCTCATTGACTTTTGAAAGTTCACCCACCGTAATTTTTCAAAATAGGTTGCAAGCTCGTCATTGCCTATAATACACATGTGAAACAAGTCTAACTTTGGACTCATTTTACCAAGCGATTTGAAGATTATAGGTCAAGCACACGAAACATAAAAAGCATGAATTATCATAGATCACTTCTGCCTATTTCATTATGTCCATTTCATCCAACCCCCCCCCCCCCCCCCACCGTAATTTTTCCATTTAGTAAAAGCAAACATTTTGCCGAGTTTAGCAAAAACATGAATATTCATGAACGGTCAGACAATACAGCCTTTTAGTACGTAACGTATAGTGAATGGGAATGTGCGATGATCCGTTCAGGAGGCCGTAGAGGTCAGTGGTTTGTGCTGGCAATGTTCACGCGAGCGAAAATGAGACAATCGGCACACTAAAATAAAGATGATAAAGTTGCCCAAATGGCTTGTCATACACTCAAAACTGTCGAAGCGACGCGGCTGCCTCGGACCTTCGAAAGACGAGCCCCATCACTCACAAAACGTAAGTTTTTACTAGGTTTTACGAATTATTCCAGTCTTGAAACAGAAATCGGTTCATCTCATAAAAATTAGTAAGGCTTTTCTGAAAAACACAACACAAAAATCAAACCATTAATATTTATTTTTAAGCGAGATTTCAGTTGCAATGTCATCAAGTTTATAGCGAAAGCGAACTGTGCTTTCGAAACGCCCCACCCATTCGAACGCAAGGTAGCAGAGAGAGACGAAATTTTACCCTGCATCGTCGGGGTGCGAATGGACGGTTACGCTCGTCGTGGACGTGGCCCTATTCAGCCATCGCACGCAATTGAGACTTGGCCTTGGGCTTTAGCTCAGCTCAGCTCAGTAGTTGTATTGATGTTGTATATTGTATTGTTGTTTGATTTTTATCTTTATTAGTATCACTAGCCTTAAGGGCTGGGTGATAATATTTTTATGAATATGAAATTATTTATGATATTGAATAGAATGTAGATCTAATCTAGATCTAGATCTAGGGTGTCTGATCGCGCACCACGTTTTGTGTGCTAAAACCCTTCCCATTGACATTGCACACATCCCTGTAGAGTCTATGTGCATTGCAAAATAGATCAAGTTTTTAAAAATGAATTTAGATTCAAACCTTAATCTGTTGTGATCCTGAAGGTGATACTCAATAAATGAGGTGTCATTTGAAAGGGCAGATTAATTCCCATATTTCCCAAGGGGGGTCATTTCAAATTTCTAAAAATATCTTGGTCAAAACAGCGATTTAAATGCATTTCCATGGCAACTCTAGAGATTTCCAACTTTTGAGAATCGACCCCCCGAGGGATATTTAGTTCAAGTCGTAAGGAATATGTTGATGTTCTTTTTTCTCGCTAGCCCCAAGGGATCACGAAGGATTTAAATTTGAAAATACCCTTCCCCCACTTTTTGCATAGAGCCTAATGCATTATAATGCAGCTGTTGAGCAAAAATGATAACTTGGCGTGAACCACTTTTTTGTCCATTCTGACCAAAATGCTATGAATATTGCCGAGTTTTTGAGGGGCTGTATCTTTTGATAGAAACATCGGTGAGTTTTGAAATTTGAAATGTATTATTCTGATTACATTTTTTATTCAAATATCCAACAAAAATGGTGAAAAACGATGCCAAATTGAAAACTGAAAAATCGTTCAGACACCCTAGACCTACTAGATCTAGATTAGATAGATCTATCACCAAGACGTGTGTGGAGAGCTGAGAGGCATGTAAACAAACCCTAAAATTTGTCCCAAATCACACCTTGCATGCCGCACCCGACGAATATTGGACAGTGGCCTTAATGAGTGTTATGCCTAGCTATCCTAAATCGGAGGTAAAAATAACGAAATTTTAGCAAATATGTTGACCTCTGGCTCTGACTTATGTTGACGGCACATCATCCGTACCTTCGCTGCTTCCGTACAATGTGCTGTATATAGTGCTATAGCCTAGGTCTACTATGTTATGATGGGGGAGTTGTGTGTCTGCATGGACGCTTAAAAAGAAACCCTTCACTTTTGCTTTTGATTTATACGAAATATACATCAAATTGAAAGAGCACTTAGCATCGTAGATATTTATCCTTGGGCTCTATAATAATGTCTAACATAATGTATGTAAGTCTGCAAAGATTTATGAAATACAGGCCTTAAATTTCAATATTCTTAGGGCAAGGCCACTTTTCTGTTGGGCACATTCCTATATTACAGCACAAATAGGAAGAATTGGAAAGGGCACAACAAATCTCCAAGGCCAATAAGAGGGGCATTGAGGCCAATCCACGGCCATGGCCTTGGTGGCCTTGGAATAATTTAAGCCCTGGAAATGCTGCACGTAAACTTCTTCAAATTACCATTTAAAATATGAACTGTCTGGACACAAAACATCTAGGACTAGGTATGCTGTTGTTCACGAGTCATATTTATTCTTCTTCACAAGGTCGGTGTAGTGTCCTGGTAAGCCAAGATGGCGCTCACTAGCCTGAGGATCGGCAGGTATATGACCCCATGCCTCGGCAACATGCTGATGAAGAATCGACCTCTGACCTTTGCATACACGAAGAGAACCCTTCGCCTACAGCAACACGACACCCAGGAAACACCAGACAAGCTACTAGATAAGGATAAAGTGAAGGTTGGTATAATTCATTTATGATGAAGGCTTGGGTTCAGATCATAAAGACCAAAGCAAGACTATTTGTTAAATTGGTGTTAAATGGGTACCCGGTAGGATGCGAAAGCTAATGTGCTTAGATTAGCAAGTGTGCGCTTGTAAAAATGACGCCTGGCTGGAATGCTCCCCAGGGAGTGGAGAATGTGCGTACATTGTGTGCTGGTAAACCTGAATTCGATGATAGGGGTAATAATACATATACCGGTATCTGTAAAGCACTTTAAGAGGGCCTTTGGTCCTGAAAAGAAAGCGCTATATAAGAACTAGCTATCATTATTATTATTATATTTAAACCTGAGTTACTAAAACATTTAACCTAGTCCACTGATTGTTCAACACCTAAGTGCCAATTTCTTTATTTCACAAAATACTGTAATTTTGTTACGAAGTGAATTAATGAAATTTATTATTCCAGTTATGAAATGACCATAAGAAAGAGATTTCAGGACAACATGATTGAGCTTGTTTATTTTGTTACATAATTCAGGTAAATTTAGAGGCTTGACGTGTTATTTATCACTGGTAGACATGTACATGTTGGAAAATTATTCAATTAGTAACAATTCTGGAGAAGTTGGTAAAAAAAAAAAAAAAAGATGAAATGTTTTATTATCAAATGCTGTCTAAAATATGCTTTGCCTGAGGAAGAGTAATTAAGTTGAGATATACATTTCTCCCTTTTCACACAGGGTCTTGTGTATGTCTCCACATCGACAGATGTTCATGCAAATCTAGCTCTTGAAGATTGGTAAGTTAGTAACCAGGAGAACTCACTACTTAAGATAAAGGGAGAGAGTGTAATGATATAAGAAAGAGAGGTGAAGAAGATAAAGTAGAGAGAAAGAGGGGGGGGGGGGATATTCAAGAGAAGAGTTCAAAACCTGTTTCTCAGGTTAGCAATATACACATTATTGATGTGATTGAGTTCATTAAATAATTTATCAGCAATCAAGTTGAGATTATGCATCTTTCATTCAAAGCCACCAGGCTGAGTTCAATAGGTGCATAAACAGACTCGACAGGTCGTTCAATGAACAATTTAAAACATGCATCATTTGTTTTATACAACAAAACTTGAGATCCTAGTTATTTGATGTCAAAAGAATTCATTTCAAGATTGTTTTGTGTCATTGCTAAAAAACAAATCCCAAGTTTAATAGGCTTTCTTTATCACGCACACAGAGATAAAGCAATTACCATTATACATGCTATATATTATAATTTTTGTTACCTTGTTGGGGAGAATTTAACCTTATTTTTTTCTGAAGTGTGTAATATGGACTGGTAAGAACACAAGTACAGTAATGTTTGCTCTACATGTAGAGGTGTTGTGGTGGAGTGAATACGTCACCAGACTGTCGATCACAAGGTCCGCGGTTAGAGTCCTGCTGCGGCACTAATGTCCTTTGGCAAGACATTGATCTACATTTGCCACTCTCCACCCAGGTGTTAAATGGGTACCCGGTAGGATGTGAAAGCCAATGTAGTATGCTTAGCAATTTGAGCCTAGTAGCTCTTGTTGGAATTCTCCCAAGGGAGTGGAGAAAGTGCATACATTGTGTGCGGGCAAGCCAGAATCCAATGACCGGGGTTATAATGTAAAGTGCTTAGTAACTCAGAAATTGCTGATGTATTAAGCGCTATATACATGTAAGCAAAAATATTATTATTATTGTTATTATTACACTTTGACCAGGATATATAACAACACAGACCTGTCTGACACATCGATGATGATGTTATGGAGGAATGACCCTTGTGTGGTCATTGGAAGACATCAGAACCCCTGGGCAGAGGTCAACCTACGTCTGCTGTGGAGTTCAAAGGTCAAACTAGCTAGGAGAAGAAGTGGGGGAGGCACGGTATACCATGTATGTAAAATAAATTTTATTAACTATTGCAAGTGAATCAGGGCCCTTTTTCATAAAGCTTTTTATCAATAATGAATGCTAAATTTGTATGACAAATTCGCTCTTAGTTTATCAAATGTCACAATTTCAGTAGCTTATAACAGCTATAGTACCTTATTATAGGTAACAAGTTTTATGAAACAGGGCTCAGTAAAGCCAGAAACTTTTGCATGCATGAAAATGTTTGTGAATTTTGCAACTCGGTACTGTCGCGAGTGATCGAGTGTCACAGAAGTTTCACGCTGGAAGTGATTAAATGACATCTGACACAACCAAATATTTGCAGATCACTACTAACAGTTTCTTGCTACAGGAATGGCTGTTGCCTACTTTTTACCAAAGGTTTATATCGATAGAAAGGTTCTACTTTATAAGTATGGTAAAGAAATAGCGATAGGATTAATACTGGGCATATCCACATTAAATGGAAATTTTGGGAATTTGTGGGATCACTTGAAATTGTATGCAACTATATTTGTATGAATAGAGATAACAATTTTCATCTATGTGTACTTTGAAAATCACCTTGCGCAAATTTTGGTAGATTTTTCTGTGGTAAAAGGACATTAGAAAGTTTTGTGACAATCTTTTTATATTTCCTTTTTGTCACAAACCTTTTAATCCTGTTCAATACAAAGTTTAGTTATGGTTTCTTTATGACTGCAGACTTACATACAGTAATGCTGTATGTCGCCGGCCTTATGCCAAAAGGGCCTTAACCCGATTTTGGGGGTTATTGAGTTATTAACAGCACCTTGTAGATTTCAACATTCTCTTTAAAATGATGTGCTTCACTTGTTGAAATTCAATTTATTTATGAAGATAATTATGAATTTCAAAAGGGCCTTAACGCGTATCTCATCTTTTTCCTTACGCCAAAAGGGCCTTAACCTACACAGCAAATCTTTTATCAATGACAGATTATTTCCATTTAATTCAATAAATATCAGTAGAAACACCTTTAAAAACATGATTAGTCTACAATAGACACAATGTACTTAAAATAATCACTGAAAGTATATGTCATGAATTTAGATCATGAAATTTGAGTGAGATTTAAATTAGGTGTGGATGCATGAAATGCGACCGACTCGTTGAAATACGCAGATGTCAACGTATGGGACTGTGATGAAAATAAACAACAAAAAAGGTGTCCTAAATGTACGATCTCTAAAAAATAACTTTAGGCGAAAGCTGCATTATATTAATACAAATATTCAAATATCAAAAATACCTTTTCTAACATTTGAATTAATCAGTTTTATCAGTTTTCGTGATCCAGTAGCCGTAGGAGGGGCTTTCTGGCAAACCAAAGGTGTTGTGAAACAAGAAATTGTCTTTATGCCAGAAGGGCGCTAACTATGCGCGCGTACGATAACGGCAGGTTAAGGCCCTTTTGGCATCACGCCGCGTAGGTAACGGCCCTTCTGGCATAAATACGCTACATTCAAGCCTTATGCCAAAAAGGCCCTAACATGTCTTTTGCACATAGCATGTAAAATTCTGAATATTTTATAACACATTTAAAACATTTCATGTAAAACTTAATAACTTAACACATTTATCGAAATTGGCTTCAAAAACAAAAAAAACGACCACAAACTTTTGATTATTAGAGAGGCCAAAACTTTAAACGCGATTATCTTGGAATGACCAAAAGTAGTTAAGGCCCTTTTGGCATAAGGCCGACGATGTGTTCTTTTCCTAATCTGAGATTGGGGTAATAATTAAGTAATATTGACTGCCTTCTGGGCAATACGACATATATTGCCCGAACCGAAGGTGAGGGTGATATATGACAAGTCGTATTGCCCTGAATTAGGCAGTCAATATTACTATTATTAACCACATCAGACATCTAGAGCAAACAAGAAACTCTTACTATCTTATACTTTTAAATTATGTAGCCTACACTGCAAAGGATTTCCTAGCATTAGAAGTTGCAAAATCATTGTCAAACCAGCACTGCATCCAGTGCTTGACAAATTTTTTAAAACACTGCAAACAGTGTGCCTAGGGTGTGATTGTTACGTCACAATAGAGTTCGCGCAAAGTGCGCATTTTCTTATACGTGTAATATACCAGCAGCTGGTGAGCGATGAAATTTACAACTGGCTCGATTATTGCTCACTAGTTTAACACACATTTTGCCATTGACTTTTCAGATCGGGCAATAATATTTGTTCATTGGTTTACTGTATAACCGTATTGACCTGCAAATTACACACAAAATCCCATTTCTGAGCGGTCAATAATATTTTTTTCGCCTGTAGTTTTGTTGGCTTATCCATCAAACCTTGAGGACAATAACATTCAAAAATTGCCCTGCTCAGATGTCTGATACGGTTAATAATTAATAATCTACGTTATGTGTTTGGTCAGCTACTGTTCTGGTAGGATGTGATAAAAAAAGACAATTATCATTGTTACTCCTTTGCAGGACTTGGGAAACCTGAATATCTCTTTCTTCTCAACGCGAGAGCGGTACGACCGAACCAAGAACCTTAATTTGATCTCTAGGGCTTTGAAGAGGAACTGGCCTCGTCTGTCTGTGTTGGTCAACGAGAGAGATGACATCATGGTGGACAACTTCTTCAAGATATCCTTTGAGAGATGATACACGAGGATGATGATGATGCTGATGTGGTGATGGTGATGAGAATAATGTTGATGGTGGTAGTGATTATGATGATGAAGATGATGATCATGATTTTGATATTGAAGATAATTATTTAGATTAGAAACAACTTCTATTTTCTCCTTTTTACATAAAAGATGTTTAAAAACTCAAACTGATGTAATTAAAGTAGGCATGGTCCTGAGAAGGTGGTAGAAAGAATTCTTGTTTTTTTGTTGCTAATTTGCACAAAGTTCACCATACACGTATATATTTGTATAACCTAGCAAAGCACTACCAAAGGAAGGGGAAGAGAAGGGGTAAAAGAAATATAGACAATCTTGATATATTTATCATTATTATAATCTTGTACTAATTTTCATGATGCAGTGTTATTAGCGACATTGAATAGTATGCTTCATAGTGCCAGCTACAGTAAACAAATTAAAAATATCTTTTGTATTAAATTAAAATAGACATGTAGTATAGGATGCATTTTCAACTTATATTATGCAATGCTCATACTACTCCTTGACTGCGTGGTTTCTACGTGTCCGGATCGTCTTCCAAGCTCGGACGCAAGATAGCCTATCATCACTGCACCCTCCTACACAGCGTCAACACAGTCAGACTTCAGGAGATGCTACACGTTAGCAAGGTATGTTCACACTTTACAAAACATTGCACAGTATCATTCGTATGAAGGGAATATGTATGCTCATCAGTTTGATACCTGAAATGTTTTATTTCATATGTCATATATGTTATTTTTGAATTAAATCAGTGATTATAATGACTTCTTATTTTTACCATTCCATCCTGTATTTCACAATATATAACATCCAATTAGATTCTTGTCATTTGATTGGAGGATTGTTATTCACACGATATTCAATAAATAATCTATTGGACGACTACATGCATTTTGGGTTATATTTGCCGTGCATTTTTGTGCCGACGCCTCGCTGAATAGAACGTTAATCTTTCAACTCATGAAAAATTTTGCGCTATTAAAGTCATAAAATTAATTATTTGTATATTATTTTAACCTTGTATATTGTTCCTTTTAATATTTTACATCTACGTAATGAACAAATTAATGGGTTAGAAAAAGTAAATAAAATTTGTGACTTAATCTTGAATGTAATTTTTGATTGTAAAAGAATTTCTGCTGTTTGATAGATGAATCAATAAATTGAATTGTCAATTGTTTCCTACAGAAGGGTTTAAATAGTAGAGCCACGCCAAGCATTCCAAGCAAGGTGAAGAATCTTGGGGACATTGAGCCAGCGATATGCCACGAGAGCCTTCTTAAATGTATCACCAATGAGTTCTACAGACAGCATGGACCATTCAAAGAAGCCAAGGTAAACATATTGCACCCTTTTTTTTCTTCTGATAATATCAATGAATCTGCTTCTGTATAACCAGAGACTTATACAAATTGTGAATAATAATAATGATAATAATATTGGATTCTTATGTAGCACACGTATCGACCTTGCAAGGTCCCGGCTATGCTAGGCTGCCGATTTCCACGCTCACAGCATTTTAAGGAATTCCTTCCTACCGGTACCCATTTAACACCTGGGTGGAGAGTGGCAAGTGTAGATCAATGTCTTGCCAAAGGACATTAGTGCCGCGGCGGGACTCAGATCGCGGACCCTGTGATTCACAGTCCGATGATTTATCCACTACGCCACAACATCTCTGCATGATAGCTGTCTGGCAAAAAGAAATGTTCATGTGTGGTAATGTTGAAATCTGATTTGATGAAGGTTTCACATTGTGTGACTCTGAGCAATTTGCGGATACATGGACACTTGAAAGTTGCTGATTTTTATAATATTCTGGCAATATTACATTTGTTTTGCTGTTAAATTATGCAGCAAGTTATCTTTTATAATTCATTTTTTTTCTTGAACCCTTAGCAGCTCAGAGTTTAATCAGTTTTCCCTCATCAAATTTGCAATCATTATTCTTATTTTCCCCTCCTTCATAATACGAAGAAAAGAAAAAGATTTTTTTTTTTTTTTTTTAATTAAATGAACGAGTGTGAAGAGAATTGCATAATTTAACTGAAAAATTGTCATTTTATATTTTCCACCATGTCGCTTTTAATTAAATGGCTTTTATTCGGGAAGGGAAAAATTGTACTGCTTTGGAATCAGACTCAAACTTGTCTTTGATTTTTTATCTTTTTGCTATTAATATATTTATGTATAACTAGCAGGACCCGCGGAAATCCGCGGGATTCTAAAGGGGGGGGGGGGCGGGGGTGTAAATTATAGAGACTGTCTAAATTAAAACCACCAAGAACTTTATTTGCCATTCAGGCCATTAAAAAAATATACATGTTTAGCGTCCCCGCCCGCTTCCTTTTTGGGGGCCGCCTCCGAATGTCAGGGAAAATGTACGGAGCGGCCATTTTGAAAAAAAAAAAAAAAAAAGTGCTACCTCCTTCCCATTTTTCGAAAAAACAGGACGCTAAACATGTTTTTTTTATAATTTGGCCTTATATAAAAATTACAAAAACGATCCAACTGTACCGGTAGTTATTCTTTAAGCCACTGGAACTGCGTAGAGTTCTGTAGTGTGGCGTACCGACCACGCAGAAATTAGGCTGCGTATTAATGGGAAAATAGTCCCTGCGTAGGTTATGCGTAGGCTGGCGTACAGGTTTGCTTATGGTTGCTTACTGTGTGAAAGCTTTTACTACTTTGTCGATCTGGCGTAGGGTAGCGTACTGTTGCGTAGGCATGTAGAGTAGTGTTGCGTAAAAAGGCGTACTTTCTGCGTCAAGTTTCTACGCCGAAAGTACGCGAAAAAAAATTAAAACATGTTGAATTGTTTTCTTTCATCTTGTCTACCCTTTCCGTCCCTCAGCATATAGTAACGTAGGCCAGCGTAGTTGGTACGCAACACTACGCAACTCTACGTATTGACCCCACGCCAATTAGGGACCCGCAAGTGTCACAAATAAAGTATTAAAAATATGCTCATCTGACCCTAATTAAACGTCTAAAACCCCCGAGCTTTTGGGGGTTTATGGCCCCTTGAAACCCGTGGACCCCACGTCTATATTATATATACACTCAACTCGCTGCGATCTGATCTCTCCCCCCCCCCCCCCCCTTAACTTTGAAGAACGTAACCCCCGAGCTTTTTGGGGTTTATGGCCCCTTGAATTAACCCGTGGACCCTACGCCTATATTTGTAGTTGTATAGTTGTACAAATATTGGCCTGCTTGGCCCCCCATACTTTTCGACTCTACACTCAGTCACAGTCCACGCCGCGCGACAGCAGCAGCACTGCACTTAACTCCGGGAAGCTCCACCGGCGCTGGTGTTGGAGCTTCCCGGAGTTACACTGCACTGTGTGTAATGTATGTGTGTGACTGAAGGCAGCTTGCGACTGAACTGTCAGTCCAATGGTTTTCTTGTGAAAAATTTCCTTTAGAAAATGATAATCAAAATTCAGTAGACATGGCCGTAATAATCACAAAATAAGCTTTGATTTCATACCTCCATTCACGAAAACCATATAAAAATCGCTGCAATCATAATGGAAATAGGTCTCTGGACGTCGACGGGAATTAGCCCCGTGTATCTCGCTTGTGCAGTGCATCTAGTACAAAGCACATCCTATAGAAAGATGCTTTACTCGGGTAATCCCGACCCTGTGCATGGTGCATTTAATACGCAACTTAATGTGAGTGGATAGTCATCGGTCATGTGTCTACGGATGTAATGTTGAATATCCATGAGGTATCTCTGTCGTCACGCATATCCTGCATTATGCATATCGCGTCTCTTTTCGCCCTGGACGTCTACACGGAGGAGGACCTCGGGCGGAGTATAGCCAATTCCACAGAGTAGACTCTCCCGCGGACGATGGCACCGGGCACGGGTACCCCGAGGGGAGGGTTCAGGAGGAGATAGCTGCACCAACTTCGGTCGGCGATCTCATTAAAAAACAATAGAATACAAAGGCTGGTGGAGACGTCGCGCCCCCCGCGGAGCCTTAGCGTATTACTTATAGTGATTTCTAGAATTCTGGATTAAAAGATAATACAAAAAATGTCACTTAATGGAGACACTGTATTGCTATGGGTTAAAATATTTCATTTAACTACTTGAATCAAATAGTATCGCTTGTGGTAATTATAATGCTTGTAGTACTCATAGTGCTTGTAGTTATTATAGTAAACATTATTTGTTGTAATGTATTATGTCTGTCAGAATTTACATCCCTGTCCAATTGTCTCGTGACCCCCATATGCCAAGCAGCTGAAATGGGTAAGGGGTTGTTTGTTTGGTAGACTAATATAACAAACAAATGTTCTTGAGCGGTATATTTAAGCCTACAAATTGTTGTGTGGTTAATAGCAGAAGGGCATGTACGCGTGCTGCTTAAACCTTTTTCTTTTAATATGGCATTAAAAGAAGAAGGTCATTAGCATAAAATGCCTGTAACCTCAGGAATATATTCTTCTTTGATAAAAAGAACTACTCAGAACACATGTAGTAACCCTCCATATCCATATCGATAACGAGAGATAGCCCTGTCATTTTGTTGAAAAATGGTATGACATGTACCGGTAATAGAAGTGAGTTTCCAGGGCTTTGTTTCATAGAACTTATTATTGATAAAATAAAGTTGCAATAACTGTTATAAGCTACTAAAATCGTGGCTTTCGATTAGCTGTGAACGAACTGTCAAAGAAATGCATCATCTGTTATTGATAACAAGTTTAATGAACAGGGCCCAGAACTTTGCCTGTACTCACGCCTTTCTGCCAACCACTCAACTAAATGGTATACTTATACAGTGAAACCTGTATATAAAGACCACTCAAGTAAAAAATGAATAGTGGTCTTTATAGTCGGGTAGTTTTTATGTACTGGTTCCTTTACTACGTGTTTCAATGAGAAACCATATTCACGAGTAAATTAAAAAAGTGTTCTTTTATAGACAGGTGTTTTTTATAAAGAGTTGGTCACTAAAGTAGGGTTGACTGTATACTAAATTGGACAGTATTATGAGTGAATATGATGATGCAATAACTTCCTCATATAGTGTTCATTTGGCATCATGTGATACTAATACAATACAGATACATACTCTCCTCAAGCTAGAGGCTTGTTCACATATGACAATTTTAATACTGTATGGGATTTTTCTTACCAACATTTATTGGCAATTAATGACAACTAATGGGGATGACAAAGTTAGCCGGTGTAACAATTTAACAAAGGCCCAATGCCTACACACCGTCTGTGTGTTATGAGATAGAGAAATATGCAGCTTATAAGCTTACTTTATAATGAAAAAAGAAAAGATAAACACTGTGGTTTTTCTGGGTCTTATGTGGTATGTGTTCAATCCTCTATTTTTGTATTCTTTTTTTTCTTCACTCTTTTATAAAATATATTTGTTTTTTTTTTTTTTTTTTTTTTTTTGGGGGTAACAACAAAATAACATAATATACCTGCCCAATACTTCAGTCACTACGCCAAACTGGCTCAAGACCAACTCCAAACCGACTGAATTTTGGCCATTGGGGGTAACTTACCGGTAATTGTTTGTTCAGTCTCATCAACTGAGATATGAATGAAAACCAATCATTTCTCTTTTTTGACAAGTCTGTGTTCCGTTCTGTTTTCTCATGCAGATGTACAAAGTTGACCCAACGGATGAAGAAACCTGGAAAGGAATTCCGGCCATGTCTGATGATTTAAAGGTGAGTTTAATTCATAAAAAGTTGCAGTTACATTTGATTTTCAGTAGCAACTCAATAAACAGCATGGTTGTATTTTCTGAGAGTATGCTTTGTATGTTATTCAAAAATATTACACAGCACTTAGCGGAGCAAAAATATTAAATGTAAATGTATGACTGTATGTTCATCATACTGCGGCTACTTCTACTGCTGCTTTTACTGCTACTACTTCCACTGATGATGATGATAGTAGCAGCATGATATGCAGTGGCGTAGACAGGTTCGTACACCTGGGGGGGATGACTCAGGGGCGGATCTAGCTTTTTGCTAAGGGGGGGGGGGGGTTGACCAAAATAATGACAATGCAGAGCATCGTCCACGAGCCGCTAAGCGGCGAGCCGATTTTTTGGGGGGTGTTTATTTGAACCCCGTAAGTGATGTTTTCCTGGCATCTATTAACACAATGTGGAGACCATAAAAAGCAGTGCATGATAACGTCTTTTGAAATCAAGTAACAGTTAAATACACAGTTATATCCAGAGTTATCATGTGTTTGGTTAAGTTACCAGATGAGTTGAATATCTTCTCACAATATTTGCACTTGAAAGGGTTTCTCTCCAGCGTGCGTTCTTTTTTCTTTCTTTTTTTCTTTTCTTTTTTTCTTTTTTTTCCCTTTTTTTTTGGTTGTTTGTTTTTGGGGCCGCCCAAGGGGGGGGGGGGGTGGGTTTAAACCCCCTAAACCCCCCCCCCCCCCCCGTTGATCCGCGCCTGTTTAATCTTGTGGTTATCTTGTGGTTTCCAAACCACAAGATAACCACAAAATACTTTTCTTTATTTTCTTTTTTTTACCGTCTGAATTGGCTTTCACCGTGTGAATGCGGCTAATAACAATAATAATGAGGATTATTATTATCATCATCATAATTATTATTATTATTAATATTATTATTGTTATCATTATTATTATTACTATTATTATCATCATTATGACTTATTAAGTAAGCAAATATCATTCCCCAAAACCTGGGGGGGGGGGGGGATGATTGTACATGCCATCCCCCCCACCTTGTGAGGTGGGGGGGATGCATCCCCCTCATCCCCCCCGTTGTCTACGCCCCTGATGATATGCATGCAGCAGCAGCAACAACCACAATGACCACAACAAAAATAATAGGAAGAAACAGAATGTTACTTTTATTGTGTCCCACCATTTACAATGTAATCAACCAAAGTGCTAAAACTAATGGGATTTCCCCGGTCACTAGATTTGTTATGATTTTACAGTACACATTATCCACTCCTCTGGGGAGCAGTCTAGCCAATCGCCTGTTTACAAGGGTCAAGCTCGCTATCCATAAGGACCGCTATTCATAAGGACCATTATTTATAATGACTGCTATCCATAACGCATTACAAAATGAAAAGCGATCCTTTATAAAAAGTGGTCCTTACAGATGGCAAGCAGACCATGTTTACAGGCGCACACCCAACCACACTGGTGTCCACAGAAGTTTCTTTTGTTCTTTATTGTAGAGTTGGGACTGGGTCTATGGCAAGACGCCCCGATTCAGCGTGACGGAGACGAGAGGAGCCATCAAAGTCACCGTGCATGTACACCAGGCCACCATAGAGGGCGTCATTGTGGAGGCACCACCCGGCTGGATGCACGTCGATCAGGTCCAAACCTTCACTGAGCATATGAAAGGTTAGTAAAGTGTACTTAAAGGAGGTGTAGCTTGATGAGACTATGTGTCTTTCCTGTGGTATAACTCGGGGCCAATCTCGTATAATACGACTACGGACGACATGACCGCAGTATATAAGTGCGTGCAACATACACAAAACCAAAGCGTCAGGTGTCCATTCGTTTACGTGGAGTTGTCAAAAAGAAGTCGTAGATGGTGTTAACCAGTATTTGCCATGCTACATCCCCTTTAAAAGAAAAAGAAGTTGGAGTTCTGGACAAGGTGAAAAATATTTAGTGCTCTTCCTCCTTATTCTTCTTAAGTGTGGAAAAAGATTGCTCTTCAGATGCCCCTATATTTGAAATACGACGGGAAGCAGCTGCAAAGTTTGGACTAAAGTTTCCTGTCTCTTGTGTGTAGTCCCATACAGCCATCTATGTGTGCAGTTTATATTATTTTCAGTAAATAACATTCCAAAACCTCACAGTACGGTATACACCAATCCTTATGTATTACATAATCAGCCTTTCACACTTGCTTCTCGGCAGTTTCTTTTATAATGTAATTGCGTGACCAGGGCCCCTTTGCACAAAACTTACCATTGATGGTAACTTTGCCATCAATGGTAACTTCCATGGTAACAGGGCTTAACGGCCAATCAAAATCAAGGTTTCCATGGTAGTTACCATTCATGGTAAAGTTACCATCGATGGTAAATTTTGTGCAACAGGGTCCTGTACTCCAATCTATCTTTATCAAAAATATGATTCAAGTACGCAACATTTACCTGGTAGGACCAGCTATTTATGTCTCATGATCTTTATCATCTTCCCCACCACCAGGACAATATTTCTGGTCTGACAACGTCGCTGATGCAATGTCAGTCTACCTCAGTACCACCGAGAGCGACGCAGAGACGTTGCGACAGTACCGTCTTCTGTCCAGTATGATACGGGATGCAGCAAGCTAACCAAAGCCAACGAGAAGCCAATGAGTAATCCCTATGAAGTGTGTGAAATCAGCCCGGCAGAACGACTATGCAAACGTTGAAGGTTGCACAACTGCTGTACTAGTGTGAATGGTGTGTTTAAAGAGACATGCATGTGTGTATTAATCAATGTCTCTTCTCTGGAATATTAGTACTGAGTTTTATGAATGTAATGCTTCCTGGGAGAAATTCAATTATTTAAACATATTTGTGGCTTAGTGATTGTGACCAGTGATGTCCTAGTGGTAAAGGCGCTGCCCGGCAAGCAGTAGATGCAGGTTCAAGTCCCGCTGGTTCCAAGATTTTTTTCGGACTTGTTTTTCAATACAGATCGATCAATCGATCTTATTTACTGGGTGTAAGCCACAAATATGTTTAAATAGTACAGAGTTGTTATGCACATGTACAGAAAAGATTATTATGTATTGATATTAGGTGTCTTTTATACAAGAACATGAGTCTTAACTGACGACGCAATACTGACAGTTTGCATTACGCACAAATATTAAAAAGATTATTGTATTTATACTGGGCTGAAAACTATTGAACTATATACTATATTACTGTAAATTTGGGGCACAGCCAAGGTATTTGATTATTTAAATAGCTTGTGGGCCAAAATGAAGAGTGCAAACATTGGCTGCTCAGTGCTTTGAGAATGTGCTTGTTTTAACTACCATTTTTTGTGTTGGTACTGTATATCTTTGACTCGAATCGGGCAATATTTTTATGAAGAGTTCCTAACTAAAAGGCAACATACAGCTTACCTACATGTATAGTGCTTCCACATATTACAGGGTATGTATTATTTGTGTATTGGAATACTTGCAATGTATATATTTAGGTTGAGACTCCATTCAAATTTACGTTGCATTCGGAATGAGGCCGAATTGAATTCTATTAAATTCAATCAAATTCAATTCATTTGCAATAGTATTCTCCGTTAAGAAGCCGAAGGATGTTAGCTCTGTATTAATCTTTACAAGTTAACGCTGTTGTGGCTCTCGGCAGAATATATTGTATGTACTGTGGCTGCACTTTGAACAAAATCGCAGTATAAGCAGTTATTTATTCATGAATTAGATAAGAAATATTTTGTGTGAATTGTTATTGGTATCACTATAATGATGGTGCCTCTTGGTTTCTGATGCTATATCTTGGATATTTTAAAGTACATGTAGATGTAAAATGCCAGAAACTGTCTTTTCAACACTTACCTGCCTACTATAGACTACTATGGCGATACAATTAGAGATCGAATATCCTGTTTGTAGGTGTATATCATCATCATGACAGTCTTCATCCCTTTTGTTTTTTCCTTATCACCATCACCATCATCATCTTCATAATCATCCCCATCATCATCATTACCATTACCACCATCATCATCTTCATAATTATTATTATCATTATCATTATCATCATCATCATCATCATCAGTATCATCATCATCATCATCATCATCATTATCATCATCATCATCATCACCATAATCAGCTTCATTACCATCATCACCATCATGATCATCTTAATCAATAGTTAATGTCCTCATCATCATTATCAGCATCTGCTTTGAAATTGGAGTCTACACATCTTCCAAAATGTCATATTTTTGTGTAAAAAAATGTTTTTGAATCTTGGGTACGTTTTATTCCTTATTTTGTGTATATCTTTCTTATTGTTTTACCTTTTAATTACCAATTATTTTTACCAATTATCATCATTCTGATGGAAATGTTTTTATTCTTTGTGAATAACTTTTATGCAAGTAAATTTCTGTATTTCTACTGAATAATCTATCTCACTTGAGGTAGGCAGTGTGCCATCTAAGCATAAAATTTCAAAACTTGATCGTAATTTATGTTAGTAGAGTATTATTATTAATCTTTCTTCAATTTGACATACATGTATGACAATTTTGTACAATTAAAGTTGCTCAAGCGTGGGCATATAGAGGGCAGCACATGAAGGTACGCACAGGAGCGTAATACCCATTGGCTCAGTGTTCAGGAGTGATCGCCAAGTTGCCTACTTCACGAACGACTATATACCCATGCTTGAGCAACTTTAAGATCGCTCACTTTCTTTGCAGAGTGTATTTTCTTATTATGATGTAATCATAAACTGGGATTGTATTGCTGTGTAATATTTGGAAATAAGAGGTTTTTTGGTGATGAAAACTGACAATTATAGTCATTTTATTTTTTACAATCTAAATGTATTCATCTATAATGGAATTATTGACAACAAAGTTTTAAAATGTGTGCTATAAAAGAATGTTATTTCTCTAAGGAATTGCAATTTTAACATTAATTGTGATGTATGTATGTATAAACAACTAAATTATTCCTCCCCTTACCAAGTTTTGTAATAAGTGTGTGAAAAATTGATTTTTCTGATTTACGTTTCTTGAGACTGTTACATATTCAAGCTTACATTCAAAAGTATTCAACAAAGGCCTTAATTCAAACAATCCACCTTTCATTCTTGAGTTACGAAAATTTAAACAAAATGTCAAATTTACAAGGGGTATGAATTATTCAGTTGTTATTCTACCACTGTAACACACAATTTTCGATATAGCTAACACTCTTACTATTTATTGTATTTATTTAGCAGGAAATCTTTGCCTAAAAATTTCAAAAATATTGTATTCCCATTCATTCACAAGCTAGGCGATTTGTATGGTGTCTCTGAAGTACTATGTGAGAGGATCAAAATTGGGAATACTGTCCCCTACGAAATGTTATTCCACTTAGTTTTGTGCAAGAATTTTTATCAGGTCAGTATGTACCGTTAAGGTTTTATACAATCTATTATTTTATAAGTTGAAGATGAATTTACTGTGTCTTTTTATATTTTACCGATACAGTGTATGTGCTTTTTGATGGAAAGATAGAGAAACTACGCAATCTTTATCTTTTCATACATATAATCATGTTTTATCTATTGTATTCTTGATGTTCTGCAATTATCTCTTATCAAATGCTTGTTCAGATATGAAACGATGAACCTCCACAAACAAACAAAAGTGGCATTTTTTAAAAATGTTCAATGAATTGCAACTGCGACAAAGTTTGTATGCGCATTCACTTAGCTCTGTGTTAAAAGATATGAAATGTGAAGCGTAATAATGCCATCATCGGTTTTTTTTGGCACGGTTTTGCCTCGTCATATCTCAACGAACCTTAACTCTTACAGTGCCTAGGTGTTTTGCTTGTTTCTAGATTTTATCAAAACACAAATCATGCTTACTTTTCAAATGCCTGTATTTCTTGAATTATGTTTTATATCACACAATATCATGTAAAAAGTTATAGAAAATTTTGTTCTCTTTCTAATGATGCCAAATATGTCTAATATATTTAATTTCATAAATGAAATTTTTTAGAATGTAAATGATTTTTTTTTTTAGTCCTTTACTTTTCTGTTCCTCGAACTGTTACTATTGTTAATGCTATTTCAAATTATCCTGTAGAATAAGTGAAATATTCTCAAAAAATGTCTAAAGTGACATCTACCAATAATTTCAACTTGTAGAATGGTTCCTTCATACTTGAACAGTGATATAATATCACTATCGTATACATTCATGTATTCTTTGATGGAATAGTATGTGATTGAATCAAACCGGTGTATCGAGGTCACCCAGGGGAACCATTAAAAGTGGCCACTGTAGACAGACGGCCTCACTTAAGTTAAACACAGATTTAATGCCTTTCTGACTCTGACCAGACGATATCTGTGTCATAAACACAGCGCAAATTAAATTACGATGTAAATACAATATTACAATGGGTTTATAAACTACGGTGTTATATACAATAGTACTGTGGGCAGTTAAAATTAATACATTAGTTATTTCAAAAAATTGTCAGTAAGAAGTTTGGTGTGTAGGACCATGCATACATATATCTTCTGATGCTTATCAGTGTATGATTTGTACTACAGTGGAAACTTGTTATAACAAGGTCCTTGGGACCAAGGGTAAAAAACAAAAAAATAATAAAAAGCTGGGACCAGCAAAATCACGTAGCTGTAACAGATACCTTGATATATCGGAGCTCTTATACAGAGGTTCCATTGTATCTAAACATCTGATTTTCTGTATGTAATCTAACTGCAAATGTATAGCTTTCAATTTGGTGTGCCTCTTTACCTCAATTTCAAAAATATTTATACATTTTAATGTAATGTTTCTTCCAGTGAGAAATAAAAATGGGGAAAGTAATGTATTTCTTTTTAAGTGTCTACGTGTGCCTTTTTTGTTACCCATGTGTTGTGTGTTTCATTCTTTCTTTCTCTTTCCCGTTTCTTTCTTTGTCATATCTAGTTTACATGTATTTCTCTCTCCCTCTTTCTTTCTCTCTCTCGCTCTCTGCCAATAGTCAATCCGACTCTGTGACTTCTATCTTCTACCTTTCTGCTCAAATTTTCAAATTCCTGTCAACTTTATCAAGTTTTACGAGAGACGACAAAATGGCCCAAGTTCTTTTCTGTAAATGCATTTGAATCGATCCCAGAGTTCCTTGCATATTATGTAAATGAAACATGGGAACAAATAGAGATTGTTTGTGAAGAATGTCTACTTAATACCTTTGTTAAAATAGATTTCTTTTCTTATCACTTAATTAAAACATGATATACATCATAAACCATAACTATAATAATAATATATGAGATTTGTAAGGTGCCCTTGTAAAACAGAAACAACAAAAAAGAGACGACATTAAAGCATCTGCATAATATAAACAAAGGAACAGAAGTAAGATAGAACATACAAAAATGACAGAACAATTAATGATATGCCAAATTAAACAGATACATTTTAAGATTATTTTATAAACCAGGGATGCCAGTTAGAATTGATCAGAGGGCCTGAAAATCACCTAGAATGAGCTATTTTGTACGTACAAAAGCCTAAACTATGGTCTGAAAATAACTTGCCAGGGCCTGAATTTAGGCTATTGCCTGAAAACTGGCATCCCTGATAAACACTTCCAAATGCTCTGCTATTACAAATATCTCAAGGGAGAGCATTCCATATTAAAGGCCCTGCATGAGCAAAGGTTTCATCCCCCCTCTTAGTACTGGGCTTAGAAAGAACAAGAAATCCTGAGTTTTTAGAGGGTAAAGATCTGGACGGAAATGTAATGATTCAAAGTGATATTGTACTGTGGAGCAGAGCAGTGGAACTATAATAATAATAATAACTCCATAATAAACCCATCAGTGAGTTGTTGTAAAACATATTCTAAAATAAAATTGTTCAGAGCCAGAAGGGTTTTAACTTGCATGGTGTTCAAAATAATTACGCTTCTGGCTCCAAACGAAAGAAATATCCTAGGAAACATTCCATACTCCTAGCTTGCAGGAGGAATATTGACAAAGGGCGAACAGTGGTAAAGATGGAGTCGGGCTAACTCGGACCTGGGGACAACTCGGGCCCGTTGCTAATACAGGGCCGAGTTGTCCCGGCATGATAGAATTTTGTAATGATTTTTTTAAGGGTTAGGGTGGGGTTTAACATTCTGGCTAGGGTTAAAGTTGGGGTATGCTGGGACAACTCGGGCCCCGTATTTGCAGTAGGGCCAAGTTGTCCCAGAGTACGAGGTAGCCCGGATCTGTAAAGATGGCCATAAAGTGGGAAACGTAGAGATAATGATCTGATAATGAGGTGTAGTTATATATATGGAATCTTCTCTGGATATGACGATGTTTGTTTGATTACATTTTTTCCCCATCTATCTTCTCTCTATATATATCACCCTCCCTGCCTCCCTCCCCCTTTCTCTCTCTCTCTCTCTCTCTGTCTCTGTCTTGTGCATATACCTGTACATTTTCAATTACTAGTACTGATAAAATAAGAACTTGTTAAAATGTACTTTATATTTAACAAAATAGTTCATTTTGCTAGGATGGCTTTAACCAAGACACAATGTTGCTAGAAGCATTCATAGAATTTTTTCCTGCAAGCTACATAGTATTTTCACCTGGGTTGAGAGCGACAGCATCTGATAAAATGACTTGTTTCCAACCTATATGCAAAGCTTCTTTTTTGTAACCCCCCTTCTGGTATTGATTTACACATTAAAAACAATACTCTGGTTTCCTACATCATGCGTTGATAGGCCATTAAAGATCATTCATCAACTAGCAGGATCAATTCCCTGTCTGCTTGATCAGTAGTTATGCCCTTCTTGCCCCTCCACTTGGACGTTGTCTTCTTCAAGCATAGGATGAAAAGTCCATTGACTTCCCTCATCATAAATGATCACCTATATCGTCTTTACTCTCATCAACAGGATCGGTAGTTACTTCCCCCTTGCTCTGCCATTTTAGCATTGTTTTGCTCAAGCATATGATCAAAAGTCCATTGCCTACCCACATCAAACCTTGTCACCTATTACCTCTTTGACTTATCAGAGTAATGGACAGTAGTTATAACCTCTTGGAAAGTGTCTTGTCAAGATGTTTGATGAAAAGTTCAGTCTTCCATCACACTTTTGATTGTCACCTATTACATCTTTGCTCTCATCATTGACTTGATCGGTAGTTACGTCTTCTTGCCTTTCCATTTGGAAAGTGTCTTAATTGTCAATATGTTTGATGAAAAGTTCAGTCTTCCATCACACTTTTTCACCTACATGTACAACATCTTTGCTCTCATCAGCGACTTGATCGGTAGTTATGTTCTTCTTGCCTTTCCATTTGGAAAGTGTCTTAATTGTCAATATGTTTGATGAAAAGTTCAGTCTTCCATCACACTTTTTCACCTACATGTACAACATCTTTGCTCTCATCAGCGACTTGATCGGTAGTTACGTCCTTTTTGCCTTTCCACTTGGAAAGTGTCTTGTCCAGACGTTTGATGAACAGTTCAACGTCCTCTCTGGTCATACCGACAGCTGCAGCAGCGGTCAAGTAAGCAGAGGGGTAGTTGCTGGAATGAGAGCCGAAACCTTGGAAGAGATGACCGTTGATCTCCTTAGAGACACCTTGTGGCACAACTCTGAAGAAAATGATAAACAAACATAAATTAAACATTAGTTAATCCCCCAAACATAAAAAATATCCTGTACTGCTCCTACAACATTCCACAACTAACTTTGCCACTGGTTTGTAAGCATATAGTTTCTTTAAAATTCTACAAGGATCACAATTTATTTTTGCAGAATAAAAAAGAATCATCTGATACCAGTAATTAAATATATTCAGAGTAGATAAATTTATTTTTACCAAGAAATATTCAAGACAGCATATTGTGGGTTTATCACGATTGACATGGACTGCTCTTGGACATACTCTACTGGAAAATTTACTGCCAGCAGACAGTTTCAGATTTTATCAAAAGAAATGGATAACAGACGATAAATGGAGTACTGCCTACTGACCTAGCACCAGATACACATCTAGTAAACAGCATGGAGCCAAGCTCTGTCAAAGCCTTCCCATCACCATCTGGTTTGTTTACAGTCATTGCCATGGATATTGGGTTGTGCGGTGTGTGCAGCAATCGTTCACCGTGCTTCTCCGCAACCTTTGCCAGCTCTTCACCGAGATATTTGAACAGTTCCTTTCTTTCCTGGTAGATAAAGATGAGAAAATGTCAATACATTTAAAAAGTGTCCTGGTTTATTCAAGTTCAAGTTCAAGTTTATTTGTTTCACATTTCACAAAAAATAATTCACATAATTGACAAAATTAGAACATAATATGAAATATACTAAAAGTGTCACATTATATAATAATTAATTCTTTGAAAAGACATCAAAATTAATTGTATTGAATAGAAGGTTATACAGTGGATATGTCATTTTAGTGCCTTAGCAGGACTCCAACTGTAAACCGTGTGATCCACTATTCCACGATACTTAACATTCTGTTAAACAAAAAGGCAGTTTCAACAGTTCACCAATTCTTGCATTCACTACTTTTAAAGGAGATTAACATAACATACCACAGAAGTATAAGCTGATTTTCAAGTTTTATGAAAGATGTAAATAGTCCATTCTGATGACAAAGATTATAAACACTACATTAAAGCCCCACTGCACTACTTATAAGCTACTCACGCCCTCTATATAGCAAACAATGTCTAATTAGTGACCTTGCAGGGAGGTCTAATCCCCCTGGCCAAACTAGTACAGATGGGCTTTAAAAATACTTGTCCCCACCTTCAATAGATTCTTGTAACCCTTAGATCCAAGCGAGAGCAGAGTGATGAAGAGATCTATAGAGGGTGACGCAGAAGCTCGCCCGGGATACGTCTGCCCAATTCTATCCATAAACTCTCGATCGAATCCTGCGATGATCGAACCACCAACGGGCACCATGAAGTTCTTGTCCGTACTCTGCACGAATGCATCCACTCTCCCAATCCTGGACGCTTCTTGTATGAGGTGCATGCACTTGGAGGACTGCACGCCGTAGGCATTGTTGATAACATGCGGGATGCCCTTCTCCTGGCAGATCTTAGCGAGTTCTTCCAGTCTTTCTGGAACCCGCGGTGCGAAGCAACTCGTCGTGGAAAACACAGCCAGGATATCCTCGGCTCCAAGCTCGTCGATCTTCGCCGACACAGCCTCGATGTCCGTCCTGAGCTCGTCGCCCTCGAGCTTGTTCTCGATGACGATGGATTCGAAGCCCGCTGTGGCGATGGCTTTAAAGCAGGATTTTTGGTCGATGCGGGGCCAGAGGATGAAGCGTGCTTTCGGTCTCTGCTGCCTCAATGTGAGGAAACAGAGGACAAGGCTCATTCCCGTTGCCATGGGGACGACGAAGCACGATGCTGCACTCCGGACTCCTGAAAATATTTGAGAGGTGAATGAAATGTTGAGCAGAAGCTATAAGACATTTTGATTTATCATGAAAATAGAGTTATGGCTTATGTTGCAGATTTGAGGCTTTATTTATCTTTACCAGTATTATAATTTATGTTAAGTGTCAGTTAAAGGACAAAATGAATGAAGTGATTAGTGTAAGAGAATGACCTTGAAAAAATGCTTTAGACCAATTTTATCTTTTGATTAAAATTAATGTTAAGAAATAAGATAAATTAATTTAAGATATTGACTGCACATCAATTGAAATCCTGACTGCTCAGAGCCAGAGAGGGTTAAGGAAAGATTATGTTCTTTTGACTCTCGAAGCAGATGATATCTTGACGATCTGGGGCCAGTTTCATCAAACTAGTTATTTATAACAACTGCTAAATTTCTATGACAAATTTGTTCTCAGCCAATCAGATGCCAGGATTTCAGTAGCTTATAACAGTAGCTTGTAACACGTTATTGGTATTGAATTTGATGAAACACTAGGGTCCTGTACCCAGGCGCGGATCCAGGGGGGGGGGCCGAGCGGGCCTTGGCCCCCCCCCCCCCCCCCCGGCAAAAAAAAAAAAAAAAAAAAAAAAAAGAGAAGAAAGGAAAAGAAGGGAAAGGGAAAGAGGAGAGAAGGGAAGAAGAAGAGGAAGAAGAAAAGAAAGGGGGAAGAAGGAGATCGGGGGGGGGGGGGGGGGCGAAAGGGCCTTTCCACCCAGGCTGTTGCCCCCCCCCCCCCCAATCAATAAAATAATAGAGAAGGAAGGAAAGGTAAAGAAAAAAGGAAAATAGGAGATACTGGCGTACTGATAGAGGGGGGAGGGGGGGGGGGGGGGGGCTTGGGGGAAATCAAATTCAAACGTGTTTTATTTCTAATTCCATAATTGTGGATTACAAATAATGCTGAAATTACATAATTTCAGAGATTTTTCCTCACTTTTTAGTAAATTATACTTTTGTATGCGTTTGTTGGAAAATGACAAATTCCTAAATTTACAGCCAGGCAAGAAATACGATTCTTGAAATTCCTACATGTCAGGGACCGAGGAACGGCGGGAATCGGGAGCCTCAAGCCCCCCCCCCCCCCCCACACTTTAACAAAAAAGTATATTAAAGAGAAATAAAAAAAAAAGAAGAGAGCAAGAAAGAAAGAATAGTTAACTGCCAGTGTTAACAAATAAAGAGGCATCAAAATATGATCATCTGACCGTGATTAAATGCCTAAAACCCCTAAGCTTCCGGGGCATCTACCCCCTGGATTCCACCTAGGGCCCTAAGGTGGGCCCTTCGATGCTCATCTGACGGTTATTTAATGCCTAAACCCCCTGATTTTGGGGGGCTCCGCCCCCTGGATCCACGCCAAATAGTGTCCTGCCAGTGACACAAAATAATAAGGATTATAACAAAATGCTCATCTGACCGTAAATAAACGCCTAAAACCCCTGAGCTTCCGGGGCTCTGCCCCCTGGATTCCACCTTGGGCCCTAAGACGAGCCCTTCGATGCTCAGTTGACGGTAATTTAATGCCTAAAACCCCTGATTTTGGGGGGCTTTGTCCCCTTGACCCCACGCCTAAGTGTCCTGCCAGTGTGACAAAATAAGGATTATAAAAAATGCTCATCTGACCGTCATTAAACGCATAAAAACCCCGAGCTTCCGGGGGCTCCACCGCCTCGACCCCACCAGGGGCCCTAAGGCGGGCCCCTGAATGCTTGTCTGACCGTAATTATTGCCTTAAACGTCTGAGCTTCCGGGGTCGGACAAGGTATCAAAATGTGTTAATCTGACCGCAGGCGCGTAGCCAGGGGGGCGGTGGGGGCGGTACCCAAACAATCACCGCCCACCCCCCCCCCCCTAAAAAAAAGAGGAGAGAAAAGGAAGAGGACGTAGAAAGAAAAAGGAGCAGACAAAGAACATCAAAGAACATAAAATTCAGACAAAGATTAGTGTAGAGAAAGATACAACGCATCGTCTTCTTTCTCTAATAATTTAATGAATCGTAAAAGCCCCCGCGCTTCGCGCGGGAGGGGGGAAACTGAACTCAGACGAGGATTAAGCATGGAGAACGGTACAACGAATCGTCTTGTTTCTCTAATGATTTAAATAAATGTAAAAGCTTCCGCGCTTCGCGCAGGAGGGGGGGGGGGGGGTAGGACTGAATGTAGACAAGAATTAAGAGTCGAGAACGGTACAACGAATTGTCTTCTTTCTCTAATGATTTAATGAATCGTAAAAACTTCCGTGCTACGCGCGGGAGGGGGGGGGGGGGGGTAACTGAATTCAGACGAGGATTATTTTCGAGAACGGTACAACGAATCGTCTTCTTTCTCTAATAATTTAATGAAACGTCAAAGCTTCCGCGCATCGCGCAGGAGGGGTTGGGGGGTTGGGACTACATTTAGACAAGAATTAAGAGTCGAGAACGGTACAACGAATCGTCTTCTTTCACTAATGATTTAACGAATCGTAAAAGCTTCCGCGCGGCCGGGGGGGGGGGGAAACTGAATTCAGACGAGGATTAAGAGTCGAGAAATGAATCGTAAAAGCTTCCGCGCTTCGCGCGGGAGGGGGAAAACTGAATTCAGACGAGGATTAAGAGTCGAGAAATGTACAACGAATAGTCTTGTTTCTCTAATGATTTAATGAATCGTAAAAGCTACCGCGCTTCGCGCGGGAGGGGGAAAAACTGAATTCAGACGAGGATTAAGAGTCGAGAAATGTACAACGAATCGTCTTGTTTCTCTAATGATTTAATGAAACGTAAAAGCTTCCGCGCTTCGCGCGGGAGGGGGTAACCCGTATTCAGACGAGGATTAAGAGTCGAGAACTGTACAACGAATCGTCTTCTTTCTCTAATGATTTAATGAATCGTAAAAGCTTCCGCGCTTCGCGCAGGAGGGGCCGGGGGGGGGGGGGGGGCGGTGAAAATGAATTCAGACGAGGATTATTTTCGAGAACGGTACAACGAATAGTCTTCTATCTCTAATGATTTAATGAATCGTAAAAGCTTCCGCGCTTCGCGCGGGAGGGGGAAAACTGAATTCAGACGAGGATTAAGAGTCGAGAAAATATGTACAACGAATCGTCTTGTTTCTCTAATGAATTAATGAATCGTAAAAGCTTCCGCGCTTCGCGAGGGAAGGGGGAAAACTGAATTCAGACGAGGATTAAGAGTCGAGAAATGTACAACGAATCGTCTTGTTTCTCTAATGATTTAATGAAACGTAAAAGGAAGCGCGGGAGGGGGTAACCCGTATTCAGACGAGGATTAAGAGTCGAGAACTGTACAACGAATCGTCTTCTTTCTCTTATGATTTAATGAATCGTAAAAGCTTCCGCGCTTCGCGCAGGAGGGGCCGGGGGGGCGGTGAAAATGAATTCAGACGAGGATTATTTTCGAGAACGGTACAACGAATAGTCTTCTTTCTCTAATGATTTAATGAATCGTAAAAGCTTCCGCGCTTCGCGCGGGAGGGGGAAAACTGAACTCAGACGAGGATTAAGAGTCGAGAAAATATGTACAACGAATCGTCTTGTTTCTCTAATGATTTAATGAATCGTAAAAGCTTCCGCGCTTCGCGCGGGAGGGGGGAACCTGTATTCAGACGAGGATTAAGAGTCGAGAACTGTACAACGAACCGTCTTGTTTCTCTAATTATTTAATGAAACGTAAAAGCTTCCGCGCTTTGCGCGGGAGCGGTGAACCTGAATTCAGACGAGGATTATTTCAAGAACGGTACTATGAATCGTCTTCTTTTTCTAATAATTTAATGAAACGTCAAAGCTATCGCGTTTCGAGGAGGGGGGAGTGGGAAACTCGCCCCTCCCTGCACCCCCCCCCCCCCCGCATTACGTCACTGCTGGTCACCATTACGTTCCAATTTTTGGCTCGCATAATTTCAAATTTGGGCCCCCCCCCCTAAGAAATCCTGGATCCGCGCCTGCCTGTACCTGCCATACGTAGGACATCAAGAGCCATGGAGTTGGTGAGTTTGGAGAGGATACTGGACCCAGCAGCCTTGGGTTGTATGGCCGTGATGTCTCCTGATCGCCCTATACCATGAGCTAACCTAGATTACATGGAAAAAGTATGTACACGAACATGGAATAAAGGTAAACACAAACCCTGTAAAAGAAACAATTTTGTGAATGAATCTGGTCCTTCTCTTCAAATTGACAATGCTATTTTTGATAGATATTCTTTCCAAATTCCAATAAAGATAAATGTCTATAAGAAAACAGAATATCCAGCTACCGGTACATAGAATATGAGGAGATTGGGTTATTCAAGGCAATCTTGAGAGTTTTTGCCTTTTCTGCAAAAAGTCAATAAGAAGACAAGTACTCCTATAGAATGACACCCAATAATTAAATTAGGTTACATAATGTATGTGTCTAGAATCAGGGTGTTGAAAAAAACATTACAGCTAAAAACAGATTTTAGCATTGTTTCAGTTAGTACCAACTCTCATTATAAGCCAGAGATATTAGTATCCTGTATGAATACTAGCACAATCATACAAGCATCCACTGGGAATCAATCTTACCCATAATGCCTTCTCCTGACGGCATCGGAAGCGACCCGACCTTCCCTCTCTCCTACTCCGCAATTCCCCTGGAAGTTATTACTATCCATCACAGACAGCTCTCTGAGCAGCATCTCGATCGTCTCCTCATCCCAGCCGTCCTCCGGCCATTTCCGTTGCTCCAGAAGATGCTTGACCTTGTTTTCCCTGACCCTTCGTGATTCTCGGCCCTGCTGGACGTAGGTCGCTGGAATGAGCTTCTCACACACAGCGTAAGTGTCTGGATTCATGGTGGTGGGACTATAGTGATTGACTTGGATTAAATGGAAAGTAGAGAACAAAGAATTTATCAGCAAAATATTAAGTGCCTAGCTATCAGGTTAAAGTCCAACAATTTGTTGAATTTACTTATACAGTGTATACATTTATATCAACTTTCATATTATTTTAATAAGATTTTTTCTTCTTCTTGTAAATAGATTTATATACATTGTGTCTCTTATGACTTGTTGTTGTTGCCATTTTATTTCCAGTTTGTCAAACTATTCTAGTGGTGGCTCCAGTATTCCTGACTGAGTGGCACAAATATAAATTTAACACAATTGGTACAAAATAATCTGACAAGTCCAAAAACAAAAAGCAAAGTCAGCCCATTTTATTCTTAAAATCTTAATATTTTGTTCCCCATCCCCTTTTTGGTGGGGGAAGGGGACACATACCACTGGTGCATGCCCCCCCCCCCCCACCCATTGGCCACCATTTCTAACTGTAAACTTGTACTTGTAAGTTAATGTAGTGTAAATAATTTACTATTAGTGTTTAGACCTAATTAATACATCTAATTCATTTCGAGAAGCACCATTTCCTTACCATATATACACATCACATCATTCACCGATTCGCCGACACCCTGTCGATTCACTAGCTGATCACAACTCATGCAGTCACATCAATCATGTCGACTCGATCAAATCTGGCTTAATTATGCAGGGTGGTTGGATTTGGAGCAATTAAAGGAGAGATCGAGACCACAAACAACCACCTGAACAATGACAATAAGTCACACACAAAAAAGCCAAAGATGAAAGAAATTAAGATTGTCAAACAGTTTTGAGTTTGCAGTGCACTTTAATCAGCCAACACATCTAGGCCTAGATCTATAGATCTTGACCCTACTGTGTAGACCTAACTTAGATCTATACATCACAAACCCACAATCGTCACTTTGTTTCTTTTTTACAAACTTAACTAGAAATTTAGTCTATTACACAGATTTACATCTTACTATTCTTACCCAGTATTATTTAAGTGTGTCACTTCAATTTTGTTCGATGTCGAAATTATTTGTTTCTCTCCAACTCAAGCCTCCATTGCATTGTCCATTGAGAAAAACAGAATCGTCTAGCCTTTTGTCGATGCTTTACTCACATTTTGGGTATTTTGTCCTAGGTTACATTGTTATAAATGGAACCACATCATCAGCATCGACCCTTATTCAATCTTCAACATGCAACAATCTTTGATGGAGATTTTTATTTGAGAAAAAAGCTTATGATTTACTTTTAAATTTGACGAATTTCATTTTTTCATTAAAAAGAAAAATTATGAGTATCTGGAGGAAGCCTAGAAAACCGGGAATTCCCAACAAAAAAACAAAACCCACACAAAATATACTGCACGTGTAGGTACGCGCTCTTCCTCTTTCTTGTCGAGCAAAACAAGCACTCTTGTTCTTTATTTTTGCTTGATTAAGAAATAACTTTGAAGCTTGAATATCAAGATCTTGAATCCAGAGGAAGCAAGGAACCCTTTGGAATCATCCTAAACATCGTGTACTGTGCTATTTTTTGGTAAGTCAAATGTTTTTTTAAGACTCTTCGAACTCGAAAAAAAATGCAGAGTCGGATTCGTGTGCTTGTACGTGACTGTGCGACTATTGATTACAGAGATGGGTATGGCTCGGCGTCGGGTGTGGTTATGCGTGGTTAACCCTGCCCGGTCGCGGACCTGGCTGACTTGGACTCCGACTTGGAGGGCCGAGGGTTGAGTAATTTGAGATAGTTTTTTTATTTTAAGAAGGAAAACTAGTAATGTTGAGTACAGTATTAGTCTACTATGAATTGTGTAGTGATGCATGTCACTTCATTTGAAAAGAAACTGATCAGAAGTGATTGGCACAGCCGGACAGGTACGTAGACTGCACCGAATTTGAACACCGTAATCCGTACACGGTACAGCCTCAAACCTCTGTTTGCCACGAAACAAGTGTGAAACTTTTATCACCTACTACTAGATTTACATCTTCATAGATTTACATAATTGATCGTCTATGATGTATGATGTAGACTAGACTGTTCCTGGCTATCTTACATGTATTTTCGTAATATGGTGGAGATGAATAGTTGAGATGAATGGTGGAGATGAATGGATAATATGCAAATGATGTGAAATGAATATGTATGGAGTAGAAGAGACTAGAGAAACAAATAGTAAAGGATAAATACAAGTAGGGAATGAGTCTAATTTTAACTCTTACACTACTTTTCTAGTCATTTCAAAACTTAATAGTTTTTGTAGGTCATAGTAAATTTGTCATGTTTATGTGTAAACTGTGGGGAAGGTAAGTTTAAAAGTTAGACCAAAAATAAAGTGAATTTAGTGAAGTCAATGGAAGTTAATTTTTAAAAATAGAGAGAAAATCAAAAGCAACTCTCTTAATTTTTGACAGTTTTCTGATACTTGCTTGGTCTAACAGCATTATTGTATATACATGACAGGACATCAAGTCTATCAAACCATGGACCCTATGATCAAACTATATTTTCTCCTCTAATCCTCAGAGTCGATCGCTAAGTTAGGAACGCATCTTGCAGGATGACTAACGCAGACGACAACAAGCCTTCCATCACAACGGAAGATGAATATCAACCCTTCCCAGATCCCCTCATGGGTACTGGTCAAGATGTCACCCCTAACGGCGATGGAGGAGTCCTAAAGGCCATAAGGAAAGAGGGTGATACCAATGAGGAAGATCGCCCATTTAAGGGGGATAAGGTGTTTGTTCATTATGTCGGCAGCCTAACAGACGGGGCCTTGTTCGACTCCAGTCGGTCGAGGAATGAGAAGTTTTCTTTCACACTTGGAAAAGGTTTGTGACATGAAGAATTGAATTTTTATCATCTTGATTTAAATCTCAGTATAAAGACAAGGCTCCACACTAATTTTTTTTCTTGGAAAGTGATCCAAATTGAACTTTTCAGAGTCTGTATGCATGAGCCCTGTGTTATAATTTGAAATGTTGGGGGTCCAGACTCCAGACTTAGATTTGAGGTGCCTGCGTGTTCTGGACACCTGTTAGTGTTGAACCCTGATAAAGATATTATGTTGTTTATGTTCATGAATTTTTCTATATTCCATTTTAAAACCTGTATGTCTTCATTATTTTATTATATGTATTTTTTTGTACTTTTCAAGGTGAGGTGATCAAAGCATGGGACATGGGTGTCGCTACCATGCGGAGAGGAGAGATTGCTGTAATCACATGCAAGCCAGAATATGCTTACGGCAAATCAAGTAAGTGGGACTGGAACATACCAAACTTTATTCGTGGATCAATGTATTAGGGAATCCTTCTTCAAGAAGGTAAACTGCCTCCTTCAATACTGAAGCTTCTTGCAGATGCTGTATATAATCGGCCTGATTGGGGTGTGCAGGTGGACCACTACACCGGGGTTTCCCCCTACTCTTATACGAATAGTGCAATGGGTTAGAATTGAATTGCTTCCTAAAAATGACAAGTCTGTGTTATAGGTCCAAGATGAACTTGTATAAACAAATACTATGCAGCCTAAAAAGAAAGCTAATAAGCTACTTTTGTACCGGTCAGGAAATAGTGAACACAGTCTATTAAACTCGGTGGCAGGATTATTTTTGCTTTTATTTTTTTTTTTTGGGGGGGGGGGGGGGAGGGTGGGGGGAGGCTGGAGAGAGGCACAACTTGTCTACAAGTATGCTCCTCCCCTTCAAAATTCACTGTGGCTTGTCTCAACACTAAAGAAAAGTGTGCCCCAATGGTCTTCTTGAATGCAACTTCAAATTTTTGACCCCAAAGGCATCTGAATTTTGTTTTTTTATGGTGTTTGTCCCTTAAGGGGAATTGGATCCCATTTCCCCCTTTAAAACCCCTGTACATATGCTGGTATAAATGAGAGTTTTGATCTGTCACCAGAATCATTAGTTTTTTGTTTTCCTTTCTACTAGGTAAAGCGAAGATTCCTGCCAATTCTACCCTGGTCTTTGAAGTGGAACTCTTTGATTGGAAAGGCGAGGACCTTTCAGAAGATAACGATGAAGGAATCGTACGGCGAATCGTGACGGAAGGACAGGAATATGATACGCCTAATGATGAAGCTAAAGTCGAAGGTAAGAAGGAAATATGATCATCTTAATAAAGAAATGTTTTCCCATCATAGAGGGAATGTTTTTTGTAATTTAAACTACTTCAGTTATTTTCATTTTCTAATGATGAAGCTCGAAGATAAGAAGGAAATAAGATTGTGAATAAAGAAATGTTTTGCCATCAAAGAGGGAATGTTTTGTGTAATTTAAACTTGTTCAGTTATTTTCATTTCCTAATGATGAAGCTTAAGTCAAAAGTAATAAGGAAATGAGATCATCTTGAATAAAGAAATTTTTTGCCATCAAAGAGGGAATGGTTTGTGTAATTCAAACTATTACAGTTAAAAAAAAAAAAAGGAGGCTGATTTAGTGTTATCTAGCTCAAACATAGTTTTGTGAAAGATTTTAGAAGAAAAAAAACTGCCACTGTTATTCTTTAATAAGCTCTGTGTTATAATATACACAAATAAGCATATTACCCTTTTTAAGTCATCATTAGAAAATAAAATTGCCAAAGTTTGTGACGTCATGTCTGAAAGAGCCTTTATTATTCCTTGTGAGAAACGCTGTTTTGATATTTTATTTTCTAGCACACATCATCGGCCGTTATGAGGGAAAGGAGTTTGAGAACAGAGATGTAGAATACACAGTAACAGAAGGTATGTCATCTATTGTTATTTTGTAATCTCTTTTAAAGCAGGACTGCACTACTTACAGCCAACAATGCCTAATCGGTGCCTGTTGATCCCCCATGATGCCCTTTTTCTTATGTTAATTGACAGCTGATTTAATGAGATAACTACCTGCCATTGACCATGCAGGGAGGTCGTATCCCTCCTGGCCAAAATAGTGCAGATAGGCTTTATTAAATCATTTAGAGAAATAATAAAAATATTTTTTTTAAAGAGAAGGGGGAAAAAAAAGCTATTCAGCAAGCTGCCCTAGCCCCTAGGGATTTATTTTGATGTCTTTTGCATGACATATTGCAGTCCTTTTACAGGGCATTATCATCATCATATGGAGGTCAGTAACTTAAACCTTAAAGAGACTTTTGATTAGTGGAGACTTTGCGCTCTGTATGGGACGTAAGGGAGGGAGTAAACAAAATGATAGTTCAACTTAGGATCTTTGTGAAACACCCCCTAGACTATTATTACCCCAGCATTGCCAGGTACCAATATTAAACACTTGGCTCGAGAGGAATAAATGTAGCTGAAACACCTTGTCCAAGGATGTAAGCACCTAGCACCAGGCAAGGCTTGAACCCAGGAACTCTCATATGAAAGTCAAGAATTAACAGCAGTATATACCAAAATGCTCACTGAACTTTTCTTTAATATTCAAACTTTATCATGCAAATTTTATTGATCAGGTAGCGATGCAGGGATCGTGGAGGGGCTGGAGATCGCCATCAAGAGGATGAAGAAAGGAGAATTGGCAAGGTTAAAGGTCAAATCAAAGTATGCTTACGGGTCACAGGGCAAAGCCGAGTACAACATTCCAGGAAATGCAGATGTCACGTATGAAGTCATGCTCAAGAATTTTGAAAAGGTAATATTTCTGGTCCCACTTTGTTTTTTTCTATAGTATTTGTGCACTGATATAGACAAGGTATTTCATTGTGTCATAAGGAGTTTGTTAATATGGTGTACCAATGTACTATCCAGGAGTACATGTATTTCCAGTATGTAAAACACATGGTGTTTACACAATGTATTTTAAAAATCAGTTAAAGCATAACCATTGATGAAATGTAAAACCCAGGGGCCCATTTTATAAAAAGCTGCAAAAGTTGAAATTTTACTATTACCTAGATCTCTTTTGTGCATAGCTGGGATTGATAGCACAACTCTTTATAAGACTAGGCCCACGGCATTTAAAACCACATATGGCATTGAAAGGCTTAGTTTGTTTATGTACCACAGTGTAGCAGATAAAATTCTGAGTTATTCTGATGGTTTCTCAGCCAGAGTTGGGGATTATTATTGGGCTACTTTTATCACCTTTTTTTCTTTTTTTTCCCACTCGTTCAGTTTTGATCTTTTCATTACGCAATCCTAATGCTTGCTTGCTTATAATGCAATATTGTGGATCACACAGTTCACAGTTCAAGTCCTGCCACAGCACCAATTTCAATCTACATTTGCCACACTCCAGCCAGGTGAAGGAATTGGGTACCTGGTAGGAGGGAATTTCTTGAATGCTTTAATAGTGCCTTGTCATGGTAGCTCAGCTACAGCTGGGGCATAAAATGATACATTGTATAAAGCACAGTAGAGTATGTGCATATAATAGCTGCGCTTTATAACTGAAACTGTTATTAATACAATGTAGAGTCAAACCTGCTTTAGTGACCACCTGTCTACAAAGACCACCTGTCTACAACAAGCACATTTTTTGTTTCCCTTGAAAATGGTTTCTCATTGAAACATTACTAAAGGAACCTGTCTACAAAGACCACTTTTGTGCTTCCCTTGGGCGGTCCCTGTAGACAGGTTTGACTGTACTTTGTATAATGTGAAAATAAATATGCTGTAATGTCACTAATCAATCAAATCAAATGAAATCATCACCAACTAAAATTGTATTTGTTCCTTACTCTATACCTACAGGCCAAGGAGCCATGGGAGATGGATATTGCTGAAAAGCTAGAGCAGTCAGAGGTCGTCAAAGCCAAAGGAACAAATTACTTCAAGGTAATTTATTTATTTATTAATTTATTTAAACATATTTCATCAGGATAACAAGATCAGAGAGGACTGGTTTACATCCTGGTCCTGAATATTAAAAGCTTAAACTAAAACATTAAAATAAATTAATCATACATATAAACATGTACTCAGAATTGTTAGAATACTCATGAAGTCATGATAAAAATATTTAGCGACCACAATCTTGAGTAGAAACCACGGTAGAAATTACATGATATGGTAAGACTGTGAAAGCTTCTTGTTCAGACAGCTCTGCCTAAACAGGGTCAATCCCCAATGCCCCCACAATTATGTACATAATAGACCTTGGGGTGTTTCACAAAGACTAAGATCAACTTTAAGTTGGACTTAACTATGGCAGGCCATCCATGCCACTCATGGTTGCTCTCTCCATTTTTCTCTCGATTATGATCTTTAGATGATATTTTCTCCTTCAATAATGAATTATCAACAAATTCTGTAGATTTGTGACCATGATTTGTATGTCCCTTGAGAGACCAATGCCAGTAAATGGTGAGAGCAAACAGTGGAATGAACGGCCTGCCATATTTAAGTCCACCTTAACGTCGATCTTTGTGAAACACACCCTGTACCAGTACCCAGCACTATCTTAAATTCGAGGGTTCAGTGCAGCTGCAGTGACTCAAAGACCTAACTCCATATTCTGCCAAAATGAGTATTTGATATCAAAATGTTCAGAAAAATGAGGGCTTTCCAGGAAACACAAAGACTTAACTCCACCCAACACCCCATTGAAGTCAATGTATAGTGAAACATAGACTTAACTCCTTTAGGCCCAAGTGCTCAGTGACACATAAACCACTGTTTCTCAAAATGGCCAAAATGGAGTTACGTCTTTGTGTCACTGACCCCTCAAATTATAAACTTTCAATACAGCTGGATATAATATTTCATAACATGTAATCTGTCCCATCTCGCTCTATAACAGCAAGGAAGATACCAAGATGCCATCAAGCAATGGAAGAAAATTATCACTTACCTGGACAAGGAGACCATCACAGAGGAGGAGCAGAAGAAGAAGTCCGAGGCGATGCTGCTAGCAGCCAACCTCAACGTTGCCATGGCAGCGATCAAGGCCGAGGAGTTTTTTGAGGCTGTCGGTCATTGTGATAAGGTAAGTCCCATGTGTTGATTTTCGTGGTGTGTTTGGTCAATGAGCCGCATGCTGTATCCGCTCAAGTAAGTAAAGAGAAGGACTCACATTTGGAGGCTAATTTTCATTTGAGGCTGTAATGGTTGATTTTAGGCTCTCGCACCTGTCAATTTGGGGCTTTATCAGGCATCATAGTATACAGAATGTATCAGTTTGTGTGATAGTCTTTTTTTGTATAAACATGTTTCAATCATATATACATAAGGAACATACCATTAATCTCATCAATCTCTATGTTAATACATTCCATAACATGCATGATCTTGTGCCAGGCTATTTTGAATATAATCAATTGCTTTTTTCAGAAATAAAACTAACTGTACTGGTAACAATAATAATATGCCGTTGTTGTATAGCGATATCAAATTATGATATAACGTCTCTATGTGCTTCTAAAGGACTTTGGATATTATTATCCTGGCTTCAGCTGTCTGGTACACTAGCTATGACAAAATTATTAAATGTTACATTACAGCCAATAGGAGACAGGCTTACAAATACCCCATTTTATTTCTTGACAGGCCATAGAGCTGGATGCAGCTAGCGTGAAAGGCTACTTCCGTCGTGGGCAGGCCTACTTTCATCTTTAGCTTAGCTGTCTGGTACACTAGCTATGACAAAATTATTAAATGTTACATTACAGCCAATAGGAGACAGGCTTACAAATACCCCATTTTATTTCTTGACAGGCCATAGAGCTGGATGCAGCCAGCGTGAAAGGCTACTTCCGTCGTGGGCAGGCCTACTTTCATCTTTAGCTTAGCTGTCTGGTACACTAGCTATGACAAAATTATTAAATGTTACATTACAGCCAATAGGAGACAGGCTTACAAATACCCCATTTTATTTCTTGACAGGCCATAGAGCTGGATGCAGCTAGCGTGAAAGGCTACTTCCGTCGTGGGCAGGCCTACTTTCATCTTTAGCTTAGCTGTCTGGTACACTAGCTATGACAAAACTATTAAATGTTACATTTCAGCCAATAGGAGACAGGCTTACAAATACCCCATTTTATTTCTTGACAGGCCATTGAGCTGGATGCAGCCAGCGTGAAAGGCTACTTCCGTCGTGGGCAGGCCTACTTTCATCTGACTGAGTACGAGAAGGGCAAGGTAGACATCCTCAAAGTCCTGGAGATGGAACCCGAGAACAAGGCGGCCAAGAACCAGCTCACCCTTAGTAACCAGAAGCTCAAACAGCATCTTGAGAAGGAGAAGAAGATCTATGGAAACATGTTTGAACGGTTCGCTGATCAGGATAAGAGAGTAAGTAGTTACAAAATGGTTAAGGCTTGTTCAGATATGGCGCTGGAAACTGCTGCTAGAAAGCCGCCATGTTTGTTCAAACTTGGAAATGAATGGTTAATGCACACACCAAAGTTTTGCACATATTCACTAAGCTCTGTGTTATAAGATAAAGAAATGTTATGTGGAATACACTTTTTATGCCTCCGCTACTAAGTAGCCGGAGGCATTATGTTTTCGGGTTGTCCGTACGTCCCGTTCTCTTGCAGAGCCAATGAACTGATCAGATTTTGGGGTCGCGAGATCCAAGGTCAAAGGTCACAGGGCTTATTATGTATGCAAAAATAGCTTGTGATCGCGTTATCTCAAGAACCCATTGATGGATTCCCGCCAAACTTTGGTCATGTATGTATCTTGCAGAGCCAATGAACTGATTAGATTTTGGGGTAACGAGGTCAAATGTCACAGGTCACAGGGCTCATTATCGTCGGTGGGGTGACAAAACCTTGTATCTCAAAAATCATGAATTTTCAGGAGAGCGAAAAAACTTTCCTGTCTCAACAAATTTAGTGCTGTGACACCGTCCTTTCTTTTTAAAAACTGGAATATTTATACAATTTTTAATGTCATTGTTGAAATACAGTAAAATATTTTGTTTATATTTGAAAGTGAGTTACGAGGTTTTGTCAGTGCAGCTTCAAAGGGGGTTAAAGTTACAAGGTTTAGTTTAAGGGTGTTTGTGTGGAATTTGTGAAAAAAATGAGAAGGAGGCGTTCCATGGATTTATCAGGTGGTGTCGTAGGCCATTAGGTACAAAATTATGCAAACAAAATCAAAATCTCAAAAAATTGAGATACAAGGTTTTGTCACCCCACTGCCAAAATAGCTTGTTTCTGTTTTGGTTTGTAAAATTGCTCCATGACGGAGGCATCATTTTCGACTGCGCGCAGTCGAAGGTCCATTTAGTTTGTCATCATTTTATCCATGCTGTGGGATTGGACGTTTTATTTCATTAGTAGCCCTTCTCCGCACCCTCTAATCTGTAGCATACACTTGGATCAGACCAGACACACTCATATTTCCATCTATCCATCTAAGTTAAACTCTAAGTTGGACTAACAAATTATGGAGAGCCAATTGTAGCCTTAAAATAAAATATAATACAAAGCGAAAATTCAAGTATTTAGACTTTTTATAAATTCCACATCAAGAACATGAAATCTCCTTGATTATAATAGAAAATATGAATGATTTGAATCAAAAATTTGATGCCTTTTAAGATAACTTGTACAAAATATTTTCATAGATGCTAACGGCTTTCCATAATTGTAGAGTCCAACTTAAAGATAAGTTCAACTTAGGATCTTTGTGAAACACCCCCAAGCATATATTTAACTTCTTTATCTTTTATTTCTTCTGTTCTCCTCTTTAGGAAAAGCTTGCTAGGGAAAGGGCAAGGGGAGACTTAGAAGTGGGCGTGTTCAGTGATGGAGAAAAGAAGGGGGAGACGACAGGATCAGAGGAGGAGAATGGAGGCTCCAAAGAAGGGGGAGAACAGATAGAGGAGGAAGCAAAGGAGAGTTTACCAGCAGAGGCCGGAGAGAAGGAAGAATCGAAGGAAGCAAAGGAGAGTTTACCAGCAGAGGCCGGAGAGAAGGAAGAATCAAAGGAAGCAAAGGCGGGTTTACCAGCAGAGGATTGAGGGAAAGAAGAATCAATGAAAGCATGATACATGTGTGTGACAGGGTTAGGGAGACTGGTACAAAGAACTCTTCTCTTTTGCTTATTCCCAATATGTTTTTGCAGGAATGAAACTCAAGACATGATCAAACGGGTATTTTTGATAAGGAGACTCATAGCTATTTGAGAGAGATAGTTACCTCACTGGAAGTTGCTTCTCATTGGTCAGGCAGTTCATGAAGCTCCAAAATAGTTCCCTCCCATAGAAATTGTACATGGGAGGGGACTACATGTTTTTGGAGCTCCATGATTTAACCTATGACCCATCTCGCGTACATGTAGATGCGCACGTCACAACTATCTCTCTCAATATGTTATGGGAAGACTGATTGATACTCGCATACCTGCACTGAATTTGGCACAACCAAAATAGTCTCCAAAATATAGTCACAGTTGTATAGTTTTCATATTGTTTTGTGACAGGCAGACTAGTTAATGAACCTTACTCATGTAATTGTGCTCAGTATGGCATTCCAGAAAAGAACAAGATTTGATCAGCGTGGTATATTCTTTCTTGGTAGTAGGGAGACTGGTTACATAACACTTGTAATGTACTCATTCTGAATTGCAGAAATGAAGTGAAAGATGGGGTCGGAGTGGTACATTAGGTAGTTTTATTTGTTAGATAGATATGGAGAATTGATAACTTCTAGCAAACCGATCAGAAGGGAAATTCTAAAATTGAGCTTAGGATACGACAGTCATTCTATTACCTAGTATATCCTACAAGTATCATTAATTCGGTGGAATCGTAAATTAAGTGTCGCTGAATACATTTAAAGCTCATTACACATTAAGACCATACTAGGATCCCATTTCGGAAGAATTTGCTATATCAATCAACATCCTGATAATCGAGGTTTCAAATACTTTCAAAAATATGAAGGAGGAAAATTCATATGGGTTCTGAATCGTGGCGACGTCATTTCAGTTGTGCGGTCATGTGTAATTTGAAGCAGATTTGGCTTCGACACCGACTAGAAGACTAATAGGCTAATATTTCAGTTGATCAGGAAGATGATATTTGTTTACATTTCATTTTAAATGTAGCTGCGATTTCTTTGAAAATTGGATCGCAGAAGGATTGTATAGTTTGCGTTAGGCTTTTTTTATTTTAATGAGTAATTGTACCATGATTTTATGTATAATTTTGTCAGTTTCCCACTTCAGAAAATCCAAGCCAAATTGCTGTCTTTGGTCTGTAGGTTTTCATGGTGATGGCAGTATGATGGGGCAAGACCGTAGCGTATTGAGAGACATAGTTGTGACATGGGCACATAAGTGTACGCAAGCGCAGTCAGAGGTTCAATCATGGAGCTCTAAATACGTACAATCTCTATGGAGAGAACTACAGTCAAACCCGCTTTAGTGACCACCTGTCTACAAAGACCACCTGTCTACAAAGGCCACATTTGTTGTTTCCCTTGAAAATGGTTTCTCATTGAAACATGTACTAAAGGAACCTGTCTACAAAGACCACCTGTCTACAAAGGCCACTTGTTGTGTTTCCCCTGGGCGGTCGCTATAGACAGGTTTGACTGTATTTGGAACTTCATGAAATAACTGACCAATCAGAAGCGATTTCCGGTGGTGTAACTACCATATTTATCTAAGGTAGCTATGAGCAAGACCAACAGATGTAATCCTATTAGGGACTGCATGGAAAGGAACTTGTTCTCGAAAAGAATTAAAGGTTAAGTAGCAATTCTTATTCATTCATTTAACTTCATTCCAGCTTTGCCAACAATTTTGTATTTTCATGGCTAACTTTTAATTAATAACGACTGTCTTGTTTTTACTTGTATTCTAGCTGGACTGAATTACCACTTTATTTTTGTTATCACTTTCATTTTTTTTCTTCTCAATAGTTGTTGTGTACAAACTGTGACAATGGAAATGTCTAGGAAAACTGAATTATGGATGAATGAACAATTTACTCTAAAATCTATATCTGTTGAACATGATTCCAGAGTATATCTGTAAAGCGCTAATAGAGACATTTGTATTAAGCGCTAAATAAAAGCAAAATATTATTATTATTTCAGTTTAATAGCATGCTTCCTAATTGGTTATGTGCCCCTCATCAATCAATGTGGATGAAATGTTGTTATGTAGATATTGGTATTGTTATCAAATCATAATGTATAATTCAGAATACCTGTTAGAAAAGAAGAATAAATTGTCAGAAAGATGAATGATAGTTTCCTCTCTTTCATTGTGTTGATATGTACATGATAGAATATACAATTTTATACTACTCACTTTTAGATTCTAATCAAATGATTGGTCAAACCCTGTTGCAAATGATCTATTTACTGAGTCTATCCCATGTTTTTTACATGAAAAACCATGCAATTATAGCATCCAGTACTATCCAACAGTTCTTAAGTATGCAATGCACAGTGCATTTACACTGTGTGTGGGTCTATATGCTTGTTATTAATGTATAAACTACAATCATTAGAATTAAGTATGCATACACTATGTGTTGCTGTGTAAGGCAAGCCTCGGGCAAGCTTACAGGTTGTTGAGATCACCCTTTGTTTAAAAAAAGGCATACAATTTTGATACAACTTCTTTCAGACTAATGGGGCGTAACATTGCAAGAAAGGGGCAATCGTTTGCAAATCCCCCAAATCAAGCGTAAGTCTTGCGATTAATTGCAAATTTGCAATTGATCGCAATGCAATTTTCTTGCAACCCCCATTTAGTAAAAAAAAGAGAGAGACAGAGAGAGAGACTGAGAGAGAGAGGGGAGTATAAAAGCTAGATCTAGTTAACTTAATTTCATTGTTAAACTTGATTCCTATCAAAATCCTAGGAAATTTAGGAGACTAGTGGGCCGTTGCAAGAAAGTTGAGTTGCAATCTATTGCAAATATAAGTTGCAAATTTTGCAACTTGCAATCAATCGTAACTTTCTTGTAACACCCCACAATTTTTTTCCAGTGCCCCCATGGGTAGCTTCAGAGGAGGAAAGAAGTTATACAGACGCATAAAATCGTATAGGGATAAGTGCGCTTACCTCTGTCTGAGCGCTAAAGTAATCCTATTAAACTTGGAATATATTCGTCAATGATAATGACACAAAACATTCTTGAAATGTATTCTTTTTACATCAAATAACAAGGATCTAGAAGTTGTGTTGTATAAAACAAATGATGCACGTTTTCATTCGTTCATTAAACAATATATCAGCTTTTTTTTAATGCATCTATATGTACCGTACAAAGCCGTCAGGCCGAGTACAATGAATTCATACAGCTTGAACTCGAGTGCAAATAGATTGTTTAATAAACTCATTCGCATGTATCATTTGCATAATAAAGTAAATTTATTAAGTATTTAAATTGTTGAAGAACTTACTAACAGGATACACAATCTCTTAAAGCAGAGGAAAAAGGAGAGTAGGAAACAATCAAGACCAGGGGAGCGTTTCATGAAACAATAAGTCGGTGGTTTTCACCGACTAATATCATGTTCACCAGCAATTTAGTCAGCGCTGACTAAATTTGACCAATCACAGGCCTGGAAAATAGTCGGTGACAAATGAATCGTCGGTGAACATGATATTAGTCGGTGAAAACCACCGACTAATTGTTTCATGAAACGCCCCCCAGAAGGGCATATTTGTCATATAATTTAACAGGGCCCTGATATATTGCATGTTAGTTGCTGTTTGATAAGGAATAAGGGCGTAGGGTGGGACCAATCATAGAGGGGGCCGGGGCGTAGGAACGGTGCAGCGATCTTAACACCTTGGCTGCTTTCTTCGTCATTCTACACGCTCGCTCGTTAGCACATATGCAATTTTGACAAAACAAGGCACAAATTGATGGAGGGTTTGCCATGTGCAACACAGTGGCTTTGCAGAAGTACCTGTGTAATTGTCGCCTAGCTCCTGGGGGGTGTTTTACAAAGATCCTAAGAAGAACTTAACTCTAAGTTGGACTTAAAAATTATGGACAGCCATTGGAGTCTTAAAATGAAATATATTCAAAAGCAGAAATTCAAGTATTTTAGACTTTTTATAAATTCCACATCCAGAACATGAAATATCCTTGATGATTGAAAATATGAATGATTTGAATAAACAATTAATGCCTTTCAAAATAACTTTTACAAGATATTTTCAAAGATGCTAATGGCTTTCCATAAATTTTAAGTCCAACTTAGAGATAAGTTCAACTTAGGATCTTTGTGAAACACCCCCCTGATCTGTCTGAAGAATCCTCTGAACACCGGTATAAATTAATTTTCCACTGAAAAAAGTAAAACAGTCTTGAAGCCTTGGTATATTTATCCCATGATACATGATGTATGCATCGAATCTAATTAATTACAAAAGTGGTCTATAGTGGAGAGGATTGATGATGCGTGTCCGTGGCATTGGGGATATTGGTAGCAGGAGATGAAAATAGATATATCACAGGTAGTGATGGCAATTTGGGTGATAAATACTTGATGAGATTCATTAATGATGGTAGCCGCTGATGGTATGGATGATAGTGATGGCAATTTACCTGATAGCTCACGAAGAAAATCATCCTCGATATGAATCCTGACCCATATTCGCATTCATCTGTTCTGGCGACCAGAAGAGCATTATTTCATATCATTTTGCACAGAGTTAACGCCCTTCTTCATGGCTCCAAACAGATCAAACTAAAAGCTTAAAGATAAACTTTAGTACTGGTAATGCGATTGCATTGTGAAAGAAAAGGTGTGGAAAGGATCAGAAACAGTTGATCATGTAGCATGTATAAGTATTGGTGTGCACTGCAAGGTTCTGGAGTCATCAAAATCATAATAAATTTGACCGAGTCTTGGTAAAGTAACAAGCACATACACAGAAAGCTATGTATGGGACAACACGCATGGTGTCGGGGTTGGTACTACCTTGATTCCTTGTCTTTCTATGCTCATGCATTACTCAGCCAGTATACATTTTCTTCCAAAATTGTTTGGCACATGTCATTTATTTGTAATCTTGAACATTCAGTGTAAGTTTCGTTTGATTCTGTGAGAAATAATTTTCTTTTTTTTACCAGTACTCAACTTTATCTTTAACTTTTACATGGGGAATGCATTGCGAACATTTTTAACTTTTGAATTTCGAATCTTCCGAGCAGGGACGTATCCAGGATTTCGTAACGTGAGGGTCACAGAAATGTCATTACATTTGGGGGGCCTTTTTACGAATTATCCCTTTCACCGGTTGCGAATAACTTTAGTTCAATAGTCAGAATGCGAATTGCATACATTCAGTGTTGCTAGGTAGGGCAAGACATAATGTTTGACCTACTAGGAAGAATAATGTCTTAAATTAGCATTCTGACTTTTGAAATACAATTATTTGTAACAGGTTAATGAAATAAATTGTAACAAGGAACAATAACAAAGATGTATGCATAAAATTCAATTAATTACAAAAATGGTCTATTGTGGAGATGTTCGAGGATGCGTGTCAGTGTCATTAGGGATATTGGTAGCAGGAGATGAAACTGAACATGTCACGGTAGTGATGGCAACGTTGGTGATAAATACTTGATGAGTTTCAAGAATGATGGTTGCTGCTGATGATTATTGGTCTTATTCGTGAGGAAAGTGATAAAATTGGTATGAATAATAGTGATGGCAATTTACTTGGTAGCTCAGGTGGAACAATCATCCTCTGAACTGATATGAACCCTAACTCATATTCGCGCTCGTCTTTCTTGCATGGAGCCAGCAGGGCATTATTTCATATCATTTTACACAGAGTTAACGCCCTTCTGGCTCCAAACAGACCAAATTAAAAACTCAACTTTTACATGGGCATGCACTAGCTGCGAAAATATATATCATATAAATATATATTTTTTTAATTTCATTTGAATCATGAAATCCTTTTTAAATATTATAGAATAATGTTTTGTTTTTTTCGTAATTTAAGATTGAGCATTTTGTCACGTCTAATTTGCATTTCTATTGCAGGTGGGGCACGTGGGGATAGCCCAGATGTTCTCCGGGTTTGCGACCACTATTCGATATGTGCATCAAAAATGATCACGTTTCTCTTAACCCATAAATCTTATTAATAATGAAACATTAAAAAGCCCACGTCATTGATTTCACTAATAATTAATCAATTCATTAATTTTGACACCGAATAGTACTTTTTTTGTTTTTGCAATAAAGCTAGTTCTGCAACATAACGCCGAGTTCATCACCCTTTTTGTTCATCACCCTTTTTATGTGCCTCTCTGTCTCTCTCTCTACCACACACACACACACATACACACACACACACACACACACACACACTTTCTCTCTCTCTTTCTCTCTCTCTCTCTCTCTCCCCCTCTCTGATCTCTCTGGCTCATGACTTTTTTAGGCCTAACCAGGGAGATGTGAGTTTACATCTCCCTGGCCTAATCTAGACATACTACGCTGTATTTGAATATTTGAATATTTGCGTTGGTACGGTGTAGTGGATATCAAAATTAGATCGGCCAGATTCTAGACTAACCAGTATGTCGCAATGATAATGGACAAGTTCCGACTTGGGTAGTCATTCGTGTACGGTAATCCTCCCAATTTTCTCGCGATGTCACTTATTTTAAGCAAACATAGCATTGCACTTGTAATATTTGTATGAAATCTCATTATTTAAAATTATAAATCATGTGTGCGTGTGTATTATGAATATTTATGACAAGCGCATGACGTATAATTTTCTTTTCAGCCAATCATGATCAAATGCAGCGCTACTGGATGGCTAGGTTAGGTTGAAAAAAGAAACGCGTCCGGTTCTCTCTTCTTTCTCTCTCTCTCTCTCTTTCTCTTTATTCCTCTCTCTGTCTCTTTCTCTTTTTTCTCTCTCACACACAGACACACACACTTTCTCTCTCTCTCTCCCTCCCTCTCTCAGTCAGAATGTTTATCCCCGTCAAAATGTTCCCTGCCCGCCATTCGTCATTCTGTTCTATCGAATTCTGAAACGGAGTCGAGCAAAATATCTTGTATCTGTTGTTGCTTATAATAAGGCTGTGCATTTTCGAAGATGAAAAGTGGATTTGTCAGAAGACAACTTATGCGAGCTTGCTTCGTGCTTTCGAGTAAGTATATTTAGTTGATCTTATTATTTTCTTTTGGATATGATATACAAGCACTACCCTCCTATACAATATAAAGGCTTTATATTCTTTCCCTTTCTCCCCTTTTTTTAAATAGAAAAATGAGCTTATACATACTAAAACTCGATCAGGAATACCATTGTTAAGAAGAAAAGAATACTTTTTTAAAGTTCCTTCAGACCTTTACTAAACCCTAGTTTTAAAGCAAAGTGTGTCATTTCCATAATAATCAATTCAAGATTTAATACCAAACGGTTTCCTCTCTTTGCAAAAAGAAACCGTTCAACTTTATATTTTAAGGCATTCTATTAAAAGATTCTGGACGTTTTGCTCATGTAAAAACATTGTTAAAACACAAGATATTTTTGTCATTCTAGTAAACTGTTTAGTTTTGTTAGGCTTTAACCCTCTTGAACCTTGTATGTTCTCTCTCTCTCTCTCTTCTTATCCAACACGCGCACACGCACGCACACACAACACATACACGCACTCACGCTCTCTACACAAGATCGTATAATCTGAGTGACGCTACTGACCCTTGGTTGGCTTTTCTAAGGTGCTATGAAATATATTGTGTAACGTAATCCGAACACGATTTCTAGTGAGTACACACGCACATACGCACACTCACTCCACAAAAAACTCATATACTAAACCCCCCCCCCCCAAAAAAAAAAGTTATTATGAAAAATTGCATATTTATATTAAAGTACATATTTAGAGGGAGTGAGGAAAAGATAAAGAGGGAAAAAGAGAGAGAAAGACCACCATTTCTATTGGCGATTGTCCTAAAGTAAGTGTTGGAAATATGAGAGGTAATAAATCACTTTAAAGGTAAAGACCAGTATTGGAAACTCCCCAATTTCAAAAAAATGAAATGGAAGCTTTTATTTCCAATCATGTGAAATGATATTTTTCTCACAACAATACAGATTTACAATAACATTAGAGTTAGTCCGAAGTTTTTTAACAGTCTGTCAAACAAGAGTTTGTCCAAAGTATTTTGAACAATCTGTCATCAAGAATTGGCTTATGAATGTTTATAACACTTTCTAAAGCATAATTAATATTTATTTATTAAACACTACCATGGATTAAGAATGGTTGAACTTGCCATTTCTAACGAACACGTAACTGGTATAATGTGGGGCAAAGGGCCAGCTCACCTCGAATAGGGGGGAAATAAGAAAATGCCACAAATATCTTTTGTTCTTCAGTTTTCCTTTAAACAAAAAATATTGCAAAGTTTGGGGTCATATCAGACCTTTATACTGCATGCCGAGTGTTAAGCAAAGCTACGTGGTATACTGGTAAAACCTTTGCCGTTGGACACATCAAAACAGGGCGTGGGGGAGGGGTGATCGAATCGTCAAAAAGAAAAAGTGGTAAATAAACCGAAATGTTAAAAATCGTGACGATTTTTAACATTTCGGTTTAATTACCACTTTTTCTTAGCTGTTGATGTATTTTGTTTACGTAAACAGTTGTTTCGCTTAGCTTCCATTTTTGAATCCATTTTGGGGATGCACCAATACTGATACCCAACACAGTTTCTGTCACAATGCAATCACATTACCAGAACTCTACTTTATCTGAAAAAGCCCTGTGCGTCACCTACTAAAATTCGTGAATGAGATATTACGTGATCTCAGCGGGATTAATAGGTAAATGTATAGGGTAATATAATTGATCTTATTAAAGTTAATATATTTACAGTCTTTTCGAAAAGACTGTAAAGGAGGTTTAAAGGAGCTACACAAAGAAAATTCACTAACAACTGATATTTAGAACAAATTTCATATGGATGGAGAGATTTTCTCTTGAAAAACACGAATAATTTGCTGAGAAATCATATGATATTATGTTACACTTATGTTAGTGAAGCATGGCATACCACGTCATGGTTGGATTTGTATATGTACAGCAGATGCTAATGCCTCTATAGAGAAGATGGAAATTATGTATAGATTTGCTACAACTGATCATATTCCTATTAATTTATCAATTGATGTTGACAATTTGCCTGGGCAACGTGATTCAGGCATGGCTAACACTGTACATAAAGGCAGGCTAGATTGGACTAAGATTGATATAAATCGTAGGAATAATTATTGCCGTGATACTGATTTATTGCTTGAGGGAATTAATGTACATGCACACGATGCTTTTTTTATGTCGAGATTCCAATTGTGTGAACAATGACAATGTTAATTATGTATGTAATACATATGATGATATTGTGAAATGCTTATGCTAGTGAATCTCTATATCACTGTAAAAACAAGGTTCATAATACTAGGCCTGGCTGGAATGAGCATGTGTCAGAGCTCCACTCTGCTGCTCGTGAGGCTCACCTACTCTGGGTTGAAGCTGGCAAAAACAGACAGGGACGGTTATTTGAGCTAAAAAAGAGGGCCAATGCACGATTCAAGTAATACTATGCTCTCCGTTTTATTAAGAATAATGAGAAAGTCATGCGGGCGGACTCTGTTGCTCGTAAATTGCAGGGTAAAAGTTATTATGAATTTTGGAAAGAAATTAAATGTGTTAATAATAGTAAAGCGCCTCTTCCAACTAATATTGAAGGTATCTCTGGTGATGACAAAATAAGTGAATTGTGGTGTAGCCATTATAAGGATTTGTTTAATTGTGTACAGAGTACGGTGCAGGATGTTACTAATGTTGACTTTGATGTAAATATGGTTATCTCTCCTGAGGAGGTTAAAGAAGCTATTAGAAAATTAGATGACAATAAGTCATGTGGTCTTGATACTATAACAGCTGAACATTTAAAGTTTGCAAGTCCGAAACTCATGCCCTTGCTTGCAATGTGCATTTCCGGATTTTTTATTCATGGTATCTTACCAGATAGTATGATTTCCGTTGTTTTGGTGCCGGTCATTAAAAATAAAGCTGGTCGCATTACTAGTAAGGACAACTATAGACCTATAGCATTGGCTAGTGTCCTGTCCAAAGTGCTGGAAAAGATATTGCTTGGTAGGTTGGAGATGTATATTCTTACTAAAGATAACCAGTTCGGTTTTAAAGCCAAACATGGCACTGACATGTGTATATTTGCTCTAAAGGAAATTATTGCAAGTTATCGTAGCAGAAATTCTTCCTTGTTTCTTTGTTTTCTTGATGCTTCCAAAGCTTTTGATCGGGTAAATCATGAAAAGCTGTTTACGCAAATGGCTGATGGAGGTATTCCTAAGTACCTGATTAGGATACTCGTGTTTTGGTATACCCATCAAACAATGATGGCTAGATGGGGAAGTAGTGTGTCTGAACCATTCCATGTCAGTAATGGAGTTAGACAGGGAGGTATTCGTTCTCCCTTTCTCTTTAACCTGTACATGGATGGTCTATCCGACAATTTGAAGGCTTGTAAAAAAGGCTGTGTAGTTGGCAGTATAGTAGTCAATCATTTAATGTATGCAGATGACCTCGTTATTATTAGCCCGTCAACTGCTGGGTTGCAGAGTTTGCTCAAGATTTGTTCTGATTATGGATATGATAATGATGTCAAATATAATGCAAAAAAGAGTCATGTTATGATAATTAGAAGTAAGGAACACCGTAGATTGGTATTCCCGGATTTTTATTTATGTGGAGCTAAACTCAATGTATGTACAGAGGTCATGTATCTTGGTTATTTTTTTTTACTGAGGACCTTTGTGATGATAAAGATATTAGTCGACAGTGTCGTAAATTATATGCTCAAGGTAATATGCTCGTTAGGAAATTTCATATGTGTTCTCCGGACGTGAAGTCGGCATTATTTAGGGCATACTGTACACCTTTGTACACTGCGCATCCGTGGAGTAATTTTAAGAAGAGCAGTTTGCACAGGCTTACTGTGGCCTATAATGATGCCATGAGAATGCTTCTTAGGGTACCTAGATACTTTAGTGCTAGTCAAATGTTTGCTGAGTTGAATGTTCCAGCCTGTTCGGCTGTATTACGAAATCTTATGTATAAGTTCATCCAGAGAGTGGATGTCTCTGAGAATAGTATTTTAAAGATGTTAGTGAACCCCTCGTATATAGTCTTAGGTACACATCGGGCCTCTGGAAATTTTGGCTTAAAATCCTGCTTACACCTCGGAATTGATCATATTTTGCATGATGTTACCAAGGATTATCCAGCCTCTTATGGTTGCAGTATAGTCCTTAGTCCTTGTTGCTTGTTATAATATCTAGTTATCTATTATTAGTATATTAATTGTTCTAGTTAGTGAGCAGGGATTGTTACAATTAAGTTACAACTTCACTTTGTTATACATATATTTATTTTAATATTGCAGTTACAGGTACAGCTTAGAGTTAGATTGCTATAGGCCTTCTGTTATCAATTTTTACAGATACAGGTTACATGTTACAGTTACATTGTATATACGTAGTATAGTTTTAGTTTTAGTTTGTTATATTCTTTAGTATTTGTACGATTTGTTGTTAATTTCTTGTTATTATACTCATCATGTTCATACTCCGCTATTATCCCTATCTATATGTAACATATGTTTTATGGACCACTGCCTTGTGCAGCTGAGTCTGAAATAAAGTACTGAATATAGATATCAAGGAAAGGCGTAACATGCAATTTTTCAAGACCCTTCTTATACCCCCAAGCGCCCCCGAACGTAAGCCAAACAAACGAACGTAGCGAGCTCTGAATAGTGACCTCACACTGGACAAACAGCTCAGTGCCGTGTAGCAGTCTGCAGCTATCCAGCCGTGTCCCGTATGTGACGTCACAAATATTGACGCTCTATAAAGGACCGCTGATTAAGGCAGAAAATCTGGATCTTAAAACTAAAATTTTTGAGAGTTGATTACTGCGGGCCCCAAACATATTTTGAAGAAAAGAGTTGTTGTATTTGATCAGCAAGGCTTCCCCTTCGCAATGATATGAGTTTTGCATCATTCAAAACACTTCTGATTCTTCGTGTGGCTACTTTAAGGATTGGTTGAGGGCCATTTCCTAATTTCATTTGTGTCATTGTAAAGAAATAACCTATCTTGTCTTAAACTAATAAACACATGTTCTTTTATTTTTGTATTAGGTTTAATGCGCTTAAATCACATTTTGTATTCAACTTAATAAAATAAAGTAAATGTATTCACATAGGAATTGGTTAAATATGCAAGGATTTTACCCTGGGTAAACAAGACATATTATTATTATTATTATTATTATTATAATTATATATCGTGTGAGTAAAAAAAAAGGTTACACCTAGAAAATTGCTAATTATTTTATAAATCATCTATGAACAGAAGATTATTATACATTTTATGAAAGAACGTTTTATCCCAAATCATTTGGTATAATTTGTGTGTGGTATGTGTTCACGCTTGGATGAACAGGAGGCATTGCTTGCGACAGTGCAAAAATCGACTTGCGTCAAAGTGATGCCTACAGTATGTAGGCATATTATGTTGGGATTAAAGTGAGAGAATGAATTGAATGTATCAAATGACTCTCACACACACACACGCGCGCTCGTGCGCAAATGTTCGTTGATATTTTATATTCGATATTTGATATGTGTGGCATGATTAATTTTGTTAGGGCTGTTATTTGGATCTGCAATGACCGAATTAATACCCAAAACTCAATGGTTTTATTCAAACATATCACATAAGCAACTTTGGCGCAATTCCGTTTTTGCACTCTCGCAAACAATGCCTCCTGTTCATCCAAGCGTGAACACATACCACACAAAATGATACTAAATGATTCGGGATAAAACACTCTTTCATAGGATGTATAATAATTTACTGTTAATAGATGATTTATAAAATAATTAGCAATTTTCTAGGTGTAAACCTTTTTTTTGGCTCACACTGTATATCTATATATCTGTATTCCTTGATTTTGTATATTTTATTTTTTAGAATTATAATTATGTAAAACATTGTCACGATTCGGCCATCCGGCTGCGAAGATATATTTTGACCAATCCTGAATCTTGACACCTATCGTGTATGCATTAATTTCCAGTTTTGAAAATGGTCACTTCAGCTGAACCGAGATGCGGTAACATCACACTTCCAAACGGAGACATCATTGCCTTGGAAAAAAAAAAAGTAACCAACGAGGACGTCTGGTGGCCAGAGATGAAGAGAATCGCTGCAAATCATCTCATCTGCAAACTGCCATGTAAGTTTTTAAAGCTCCTACGACGCATTGGCTTCAACATTATTTGTCTTTTAATTCATTGTGTCCCCGGCTCTGCTCTAAAGGTGCTTTGGTCCATTGGCTAAGTCTCCGGACTGTGAATTACAACTCCACAAGGTACGGGGTTCGAACCCCTGCCGCATTACTAAATCCTTTCGCAAGATATTAATTTATATTTATAAAACTTAACCCAGGTGTAGTAAGTGGGAACTTGGATATATTCTTTTTAAAATTAATAACTGCCGGGCCTTTTTTGTTTTTGTTTTTAAATGAATGGCAACTGCGAGCAACAACGTACGGTCCCACGCGTCTTTACTGAGCTCTGTTATATATATATATCATACAGGTTTTTTCAAGTGCATTACAGTTTACTCTATCAGTAATTAGTACACTTCCACTGTTTTGCCGGTTCATATCAGCACGAAGCCTAATCTAGCAACGGATACTGAATCATAAATAGGCTTAAATGGAAGCCTAAGGAAGGGATAAATTGAAGAAGATTACGGATAAATTCATTATGGAATCAAGATGGTTGTAACAAAAGCAGTCAGTGTGTACCTTTACCAACCGTCACAGACTTGCACTGTACACAATACTCATGTATGAAAAATAGAAATCAAACAGCGGATCTCTCATTAATAATTATAAAGGGTCTGTAAGATTCATCAAAACTTTTACCTGCTTTCTCAATATAGATTTTGTTACAGTTTGCAACAATATTTATATTGATATTTGCTTTCTGTTCATTTTCTTACTCAATGTGCATCCTCCATCACTCCCTCTATCTCTTTCTCTGTCACTCCCTTCTCCATCTATTTTTTTAATCTTGTATATGTCTTTCCGTTATCTTATTTCTTTTCTTCTTTCAATATTTCTCTCTGGTTCTCGCTCTACCTCACCATCTTGCTCTCTTTCTCTATCTTCCTCACCCGTTCTCTCTTTTTGTCTGTCTGTCTGTCTCCTCTCCCTATCTCTCTCTCTCTCTCTTTCTCTCTCTCTGTCTCTTTCAATCATCTATCTTTCACAAACAGACTGCCTTTCTACTCCATGCCAAAATGGAGGAACCTGCAAGGAGACACTCGATGGCATTAACTGTACCTGTCCAACAAGCTTTTACGGTCCAACTTGTGCGATTGGTAGGCATGACATTTATTTTTTAAATACACACAGCAACAACAACAAAAAAGGAGAAAAAGAGGACAATAATTATAGTTAGTATTTTTAAATAAATATATAATTTATAATAAATATTTGTCATTCATTTATGATATGCAACTGGAATCATACTATTCATGCATGAGTGAGCATAGCCATTTAACAATAAACGAGTATCTGAGGGTTAATTGCAAGAATGGGGCATTTCGCCATACAAATGTTGATGAGCATTGGAGGTATCCTTTGGCTTGTTCAAGATCTTGGGTGGAAAAGAGAGGCATGTTGGCCGTGCTTGTCAAAACCATACAGAGCTCAATCATCATTGTTTCTCATTCTTTGTTTTTTCAAGAATGACTCACAGATAAACACGTTCATTAACATTTAAATGGCTACTTTCTCGATTTTTCCTATTTTCGTATGAAAAACGGACATTCTAACAGTTAAGTGAATGTGCATATCACAACGTGAAAGTTCAACACTTGATATTAATTGAGGCTGGTGTATTAATTTTGCTTTAAAATTTCATATATATTTTATTGATGGTTTATAAAAAAATAAATATATAACTGTTCATGTTACCCTGGATATGAGTTAAGCAATGATAACATTACTTGCAATGGTAAGGATGTAATGTCAAATTACTGTCACCTTTAGAGACATCTTTAAACATCTTTTGATCCAGAGTGCTCTTGCTTACAAGCTATACATGATCATATATTCCAAAAGACACTAGAAATTTTAAATCCACTTATGTTACAGACAGTACACTGTGCGATTAATAATAATGAGTTAATCTGAAATAGACATTTCACTTTTTCAATCAATCAGGAATGGAGAGTATAATTTATAATCACTATTTTCGTGTACAAATTGGCAATTCCTTTTTGATTTTTCGTAGTTTTCTTTAATTACACACTTTCATTTAAAATCCATTTTTTGTTAACTCTATGAAAGAGTGAAGATACATACAAATAATTGTTGCCAAATTAAAAGGAAAAAATGATTCATCTAGACCTTAAGAAAACTCTTGACTGCTAATCGTGAAAAAATGTTTACTTTTCCTAGATACTGACGAATGCTCTGCGAATCCATCGGTCTGTGATTCTGACAATGGAGTATGTTTGAACTCATTCGGCTCTTACAACTGTTCATGTAACCCTGGATATGAACTAAACAATGATAACATTACTTGCAATGGTAAGGATGTAATGTCAAGTTACTGTCACCTCTAAGTGACATCGTTAAAAATATTTTGATCCACGATGCTCTGAATTACAAGTTGTACATGATCATCAAGTCAAAGAGACTAATCCCTGTCTGGTGCATACAATACACTGTGCCATTAATAATAACGATTTAATCTGAAATAGACATTAAACTTTTTAAATTAGCAATGGGGAGTAACATTTATAATCCCTTTTTTCGTGTACAAGCTGGCAATTTCTTGTTGATATTTCGTAGTTTTTTTTTCATTACACACTTTCACTTAACATCCATTTTTATTTTGTTTACTCTTTGAAAGAATGAAGATACAAATAATTATTGCCAAATTAAAAGGAAAAAAATGATTCATCTAGACTGTTAGAAAACTCTTGACTGCTAATCGTGAACAAATGTTTACTTTTCCTAGATACTGACGAATGCTCTTCGAATCCAGCGGTCTGTGATTCTGACAATGGATTGTGTATGAACTCAGTCGGCTCTTACAACTGTTCATGTAACCCTGGATATGAACTAAGCAATGATAACATTACTTGCAATGGTAAGGATGTAATGTCAAATTACTGTCACCTTTAGAGACATCTTTAAACATGTTTTGATCCAGAATGCTCTGAATTACAAGCTAAACATGATCATCTAGTCCAAAAGACACTAGAAAATTTAAATCCACTTCTGTTACAGACAGTACACTGTGCGAATAATAAAAATGATTTAATCTGAAATAGACATTTCACTTTTTCAATCAATCAGGAATGGAGAGTATAATTTATAATCCCTTTTTTCGTGTACAAATTGGCAATTCCTTTTTGATTTTTCGAAGTTTTCTTTATTTACACACTTTCATTTAAAATCCATTTTTTGTTGTTAACTCTATGAAAGAGGGAAGATACATACAAATAATTGTTGCCAAATTAAAAGGAAAAAATGATTCATCTAGACCTTTAAAAAACTCTTGACTGCTAATCGTGAACAAATGTTTACTTTTCCTAGATACTGACGAATGCTCTGCGAATCCATCGGTCTGTGATTCTGACAATGGAGTATGTATGAACTCGGCTGGCTCTTACAACTGTTCATGTAACCCTGGATATGAATTAAGCAATGATAACATTACTTGCAATGGTAAGGATGTAATGTTAAATTAAAGTGTCACCTTAAAAATCTTTTGATCCAGAATGCTCTGAATTACAAGTTGTACATGATCATCAAGTACAAAAGACAATAGACAATTTTAATCCACTTCTGTTACAGACAGTACACGTTGCGATTATTATTACACTCGTGACACTTTTTTTTCGTGTACAAAATTGGCAATTTCTTGTTGATTTTTTGCAGCTTTCTTTTATACACACTTTCATTTAACATCCATTACTTTTTTACTCTATGAAAGAGTGAAGATACAAATAATTGTTGCCAATTTAAAAATGAAAAAATGATTCATTTAGACCTTTAGAAAACTCTTGACTGCTATTGATGAAAAAAATGTATACTTTTCCTAGATACTGACGAATGCTCTGCGAATCCAGCGGTCTGTGATTCTGACAATGGAATATGTATGAACTCAGTCGGCTCTTACAACTGTTCATGTAACCCTGGATATGAATTAAGCAATGATAAAATTACTTGCAATGGTAAGGATGTAATGTTAAATTAAAGTGTCACCTTAAAAATCTTTTGATCCAGAATGCTCTGAATTACAAGTTGTACATGATCATCAAGTACAAAAGACAATATAAAATTTAAATCCACTTCTGTTACAGACAGTACACGTTGCGATTATTATTACACTCGTGACACTTTTTTTTCGTGTACAAAATTGGCAGTTTCTTGTTGATTTTTTGCAGCTTTCTTTTATACACACTTTCATTTAACATCCATTAATTTTTTACTCTATGAAAGAGTGAAGATACAAATAATTGTTGCCAATTTAAAAATGAAAAAATGATTCATCTAGACCTTTAGAAAACTCTTGACTGCTATAGATGAAAAAAATGTTTACTTTTCCTAGATACTGACGAATGCTCTGCGAATCCAGCGGTCTGTGATTCTGACAATGGAATATGTATGAACTCGGTCGGCTCTTACAACTGTTCATGTAACCCTGGATATGAACTAAGCAATGATAACATTACTTGCAATGGTAAGGATGTAATATCAAATTACTGTCACCTCTAAGTGACATCGTTAAAAATATTTTGATCCACGATGCTCTGAATTACAAGTTGTACATGATCATCAAGTCACAGAGACTAATCCCTGTCTGGTGCATACAATACACTGTGCCATTAATAATAACGATTTAATCTGAAATAGACATAAAACTTTTAAATTAGCAATGGGGAGTAACATTTATAATCCCTTTTTTCGTGTACAAGCTGGCAATTTCTTGTTGATATTTCGTAGTTTTCTTTCATTACACACTTTCACTTAACATCCATTTTTATTTTGTTTACTCTTTGAAAGAATGAAGATACAAATAATTATTGCCAAATTAAAAGGAACAAAATTATTCATCTAGACTTTTAGAAAACTCTTGACTGCTAATCGTGAACAAATGTTTACTTTTCCTAGATACTGACGAATGCTCTGCGAATCCAGCGGTCTGTGATTCTGACAATGGTTTGTATATGAACTCAGTCGGCTCTTACAACTGTTCATGTAACCCTGGATATGAACTAAGCAATGATAACATTACTTGCAATGGTAAGGATGTAATGTCAAATTACTGTCACCTTTAGAGACATCTTTAAACATGTTTTGATCCAGAATGCTCTGAATTACAAGCTAAACATGATCATCTAGTCCAAAAGACACTAGAAATTTTAAATCCACTTCTGTTACAGACAGTACACTGTGCGATTAATAATAACGATTTAATCTGAAATAGACATTTAACTGTTTCAATCAATCAGGAATGGAGGGTATTATTTATAATCACTATTTTCGTGTACAAATTGGTAATTTCTTGTTGATTCTTCGTAGTTTTCTTTAATAACACACTTTCATTTAACATCCATTTTATTAAATTTTACTCTGTGAAGATACATATAAATAACTGTTGCCAAATTAAAAGAAAAACATGATTCATCTAGACCTTTAGAAAACTCTTGAAATGCTATTGGTGAAAAAATGTTTACTTTTCCTAGATACTGACGAATGCTCTGCGAATCCATTGGTCTGTGATTCTGACAATGGAGTTTGTATGAACTCAGTCGGCTCCTACAACTGTTCATGTAACCCTGGATATGAATTAAGCAATGATAACATTACTTGCAATGGTAAGGATGTAATCACCGTCACCTTTAAGTGACATCGTTAAAAATCTTTTGATCCAGAATGCTCTGAATTACAAGTTATACACGATCATCAAGTCTAAAAGATACTAGAAAATTTACACCCACTTTTGTTAAAGACAGTACACTTGCTGTGCTATTAATAATAACGGTTTAATCTAAAATAGACATTTAACTTTCATGTAACCCTGGATATAAATTAAGCAATGATAACATTACTTGCAATGTACGGTCTGTCCCATCAAGAAATGAAAATCTACTGATAAAGATAATATTATTAATCAATGGTCATTTCAAGAAATTTGTTTATCTTCAATTATTGAATGAAATAAATGGATAAAAGAAATACCTTGTATAGATGGGGATATATTTCACACAATCCCCTATTATTTTTTGGGGAAACATATTGCAATGCATCAGCCAATATTTCTTTGTTGGATTTATTTAAGCGAAATGCCCGGATGCGTCCTGGACCTCTTTCCAAGGAAGTTGCTACAAATACTTCGACAATAAAGCCAACTTTACTCAGGCCATGTCTGCCTGTCGGAATCTGACCAACGGACAGTCATGCCATGCAGACTTGGTTTCTATTCATAGTGTAGAAGAACAGGAATTCATCGCCAGTCTCTGTCATGAACAAGTATGTATTAAAATATACTGTTCTTGTATAGCGCAAAACATATTGTGATATAACGTCCCTTGGCGATTCCAAAGAGCTTTAGAAATTGATACCCTGCACAGTGCATTTCAAGGAATAATCCAACAGGAACCCATCTACCTCACCTTGGTAGAGTGTGGCAAATGAAGATCAACGTCTTGCCGAAGGATGTCAGTGGTGTGACAGGGATTCGAAACCCGTACTTAGTGGTTCACTGTCCGGAGACTTATCCCAAATATCCACCGAACTTTTAAATACATAGAGAAGTCCCACTTTTTGCATTTTATAATAATCTCTAATCATTGAGGCAACTCGCCTCCTACTTGTCCTATTTCGAATATTAGGGTATTTGAAGAAACTCCCTTTTCAGGGGACAATTTTGGTAACGATACTCTTCGACACTGACATAAATAGAGAAGAACCTCACAATTATATTTCACTTTCCCCAGAACTCGACCTTCTCTTTAACAAGTCAGTACGGTTGTTAAGGATGTCTGCTAAGGGGGGCCACAACACTCAAATGCTTTGCTTTCTGTTTGTAATCAATTATGATTACTGGACATGAAATATATCTTTCGCACTAAATCCCTTTTCAGAACAATATTCCATCCTCGAATCGGATTCTATAAAATGTAAGATTTTTTTTCTTTTTCAATAAACACCCAGCTTCTTCTACATAGCTAGTTTTTGTTTTATACCTTGGAAATATACCTTGGAAGTAGGCATTTAAAGTTAAAAACTTCTTTGCCTCTCGTTGACATTCAGATGAAGAATCCATATTTTGACACATGTTTAGTGGCGCTATACAGCAATTGACGAACATGGACAAGCGAATGACTCCTCTGGGTGAAATTGATCCTTTCTTGACGACCACAATTTCAACAAATTGGATTTAAAGCTGTTTAGTGACGTGCTCTCCACAACTACAGAGGAGAGGTTGTTCCAATAATTGATACATCTCTGTGAAAATGATCCATGTCTAAGCTTCGAGTAGACTTTTTTCTTAGCGATCTTGTATCGATGGCCACGGGTTCTATTATCATTGTCTTTTTTCAATACAGGATGCCACACAGTTGAGCAGTACTCGAGTCTTGGTCTTATAATTCATTTGTATAGATGTATAAAGCCTGTTTTGTCCAAATTAGAAAATGTCCGCTTGATAATCCCTAGCTTGCGATTTGCAGCAGCACATACCCCATACACATGGCGTGAAAACTTCAATTGCTGGTCAAAGGTTACACCAAGGTCTGTTCTACTTCAACGGCAGGAATAGGTGTATCTTCGTCTGACATGAAATAATCATAACAAGGATTTCTTCGACCATAGTGGATTACCTTGCACTTCTCCTGATTAAATGGTAGTTGCCACTGATGGGACCATTTTGAGAGCCTTGTTAGATCTGCTCGTAGATTTTTGCCATCCAATGAAGAGTGAATTGGTGAGAAGATTTTGGTGTCATCTGCAAATAGTTTGACTTCTGATGCGGTGTTACATATAATATTTGGAATGTCATTAACATACAACAAGAACAATGTCGGCCCCAGCACGCTTCCTTGAACTACGTCGCTGACAACTTTGGATGCACTTGATGGGGTACCGTTTATGACTACCCACTAAGTTCTTCCAGTCAGGAAAGACTTGACCCATCTTTGCAGATTACCTGTTATACCGTCTAGCATGTGGGACACTGTCAAAAGCCTTGCTGTAATCCAAGTAGATACAGTCAATACTTCCCTTCTTGTCTAATTCCTTTGTCCAGGTCTCAGAAACATTTAGCAACTGTGTAGCACAAGATCTACTTCTTCTAAATCCGTACTGCTCCTCCGTGAACAGAGAGTTCTCATTCATATATTTGAAAATTTCATCACGTACAATGGTATCCATTAATTTGGAAAGAGAACTGGTTAGACTGACTGGACGATAATTTCCTGGTTTTTTTTTTATCTCCTTTCTTAAAAATAGGAGTCACGTTGGCTTCTTTCCATGAGTCATGTACCTCACCACTCGACATAGATTTGTTAAAGAGATGGGCAAGTGGCCGGGAAATTTAGTCCACTAATTCCTTAAGGATGCGATTGTGAATGTTGTCTGGTCCAGGAGATTTTGATTGGTCCAATCTCATGATAGCTTTTTTTGACATTTTCACAATTAAAACAGATCGTATCCAGTTGCTTGTCACAAATCCTTGGATCAAGGGCTGGTACAAGAAATAAATCCTCCTTAGTAAAGACTGATGCAAAGAATAAGTTCAGTGTTTCTGCTTTATCTGCATCATCGTTTGCAATGGTTCCATCCGGCTTTTCCAAGTCACCAATACCCTGTCAAAATTCGTTTTTACTTTCTTTGAACATATCTCCAAAAAACTTTTAGGGTTGGATTTTATTTCTGAGGTCAGCTTACGTTCAAATGACTTCTTTGCTATGTTTACTCTATCGGTTGCCTCATTTCTTGCTATATTGTAGGATACTCTGTCGGACTCACTTCTAGACTTTTGAAAACGGTTCCAAGCTTTATGTTTACATTTGATTGCTTGACGTACATCGTTGTTCATCCATAGTGGCTGCTGATTATTCCTGGCTTTGACCTTTGGTATAAACTTGGCTGTTAACTCTTCCAAGCAATGTACAAGAATGTCATTATCCGTATTAACATCACCGACCTGCACCATTGCTGAAACAAACATATCTTTTACTTTCCCATGCTTCCTCATACTCTCATAACCTCCTTTGAAGAATGCAAGCGTTCTGTTACAGGTACACTTGTTACCCCCACCAGGCAGAAAGAGTCTGAAATCGAGCACCATGTGGTCACTTTTACCAATCGGTGGTGATATTACTAAACAGTCGACCATGTCTACTTGGTTTGTAATGACGAGGTCTAGAATGTTGGACTTCTGCCCGTCTCTCATCCTTGTGGGCTCTTCCACAAGTTGTGAAAAATATAGATTTTGTAGAACTTCCACAACGTCTCTGGCAAATGTATTTCCAGTTCAAGATACGGACGGAATATCCCAATCTATCTTTGGTAAGTTAAAGTGTCCAACAATGAATATATTTGTGTGAGGAGAATTTTCTATCTCATAAAAGAGTTTCAAGAGAGCCTCATTATTTGGGTCCGAACTATTTGGGCTTCTGTAGACACATCCAAAGAGAAAATACTCTGATCCCGATGAAATTGTACCCCATACACTTTTCATGAAGTCACTGTCTTTGAAAACTACTTGCTTTGATTGCAAGTTCTTTTTGCAGTAAATTATAACACCTCTCTGACCTTCTGCTGGCAAAAACATATTGTATCCACCAATATGGAGTTCACAATCATCAACTGGGTGAAAAAGTTCTTTGGAAATATTTCCACTAAGGCTATGCTGACTGGGTTCCTAACAGAGATTATTGCTTCTAGTTCTGATTTCTTGTTGAGTAAAGAATCTACATTGCTGTACATACAAGTTAAATGTCTATTATGAATAATACTATTTACATCTGAAAAGTTTCTTGGGTTGACTGTTGTGTTAGGCATCCTGAAAAAGGCTGTGGGCCTTTTTTTTTTTACCTTTGTTGCTTGGCTGAGATGGGGGATCCTTTCTCTTCACAAGTTTTTCACCACGAATCATCCAGTTGTTGTCACCCTCATTCTTCCTCCTTTTCATTTCCTTGACGAGTTCGTTCCTTGCTGCACGTTCTGTTTTTGTGAGATCTGCTTGAATACTAGCTTTCCTCTTTGCTTCCGCACTGGAGTATGCATTTGAGAATTCCACAAGCACCGGTCTTGGTCTCGAGCTAGTTTCGCTTACATCCTGTTGCCTTCTTCCCAATCTAATCACACGTTTCACCTCTCCTTCGATTTCCAGGTAATCAGGCATCCCTCGGGTAGAGGCTGTATCATAGTACTGCCTCTCTTTACCATCCTCAGAATCATTTTCTGCCAATCCATAGACGACTATGTTGTGTTTTCTTTTGTCTTTTTCACTTGCTTCCTTAACACAATCTTGGAAGATTGACCGGACAGATGAGGCCAGGACATCTTGAGCTATGTCACTGGGTTCCATTCTCTGCTCATCTGTAAGGGAGCTCTTGATTTCTTTGATGTCAGATTCAAGCCGCTTGCATAACTCTTTAACCTTAGACCAACCGTTGCTCATTTGTTCAAGTTTTTCAAGTCTTTTCTGCGTTTCTCCGAGAAATTTCTTGCACCGTTCCTCAACAATCGGTCCGTTTTGACAGCTTCCATGGCCTTAAATTCACATGGAGGACAGAACCAGTGAGCTGCATGCACCTTGGTGAATAATCTAAACTCTTCAGACGACAGGGCACTGCATTTCAAGCAGAACCATTTTTCACATCGCTCACATTCGATGCTGTCCTTTCGGCTAATGAGTTGTGATTTACAGGCTCCACCACACATTTGGCCGGGACTTCCGGCCGTTCTAGGCTTAGCATTCTCTGTGTGAGATCCATGACTCCTAGACCTAGTAGTAGTAGCCGATGTCTCCTTCAAGTTAGCAGGTGTCCCCAGAATTTTAGGTTGGGTCTCTGAATTAACGGCGCTACTTGATGAGGATCTAGTGTGAGGTTTACTTCGCAGATCATCCATAGCTGATGATGTATTTAAACCACCAATATAGATCTATAACTCAAAATTGAATTTGAAAAACTTGATTTGGATTTCCTTGATCAAGTACAAATCAACACAGTAAGGCTAAGTAAGAGTAGACTGAGAGTGAGATCGATGTACTGGATTCAGCCCTCAAACGTTTTGTTTTTGTTTTTGTTTTTACATTGTAAGTTCTTTTTTTAATACTTCTCTTGGTATAGGAAATAATAAATGACCACTATCATAATGTGATATTTAATAATTTGGAAATAAACCGAATTGAATCGAATAAAATTGAAATGTTAAAGATACTATGTCCCTTTTGCAGCCGACGTCAAATTATGTAGAACTTTGCAGGAATTATGAATAATTATGTCATGTATGTCCTGTCTGTGAAATGTGAACAATAGCAGTGTCCTAGTATTCAAATTATGCAAGGAAACCCATTTACCTTCTAGACTTCACTGTCAGACACTATTGAGTGACTGACTGACATCTTTTTTATTTGGTAATAACATATATACTTAAAATGAGCTGTAAAGGGTACATGAGCATCTGTCTACATCAATAGCCCACTTCTTGTAATGGCCAAATTAAACTGAGTGAATCTTTGCGCAGTATAAAATGTACAACCGTTCGGTACAATGGTCTGAAAATCAGACTATTACTTACTGGCTCTATAGCTCTTAAGTCGATTCGACAACTAATAGTAGTTATTTTCCCACTTAATTTTTTTTCCAAGCCCCCCTTTCAGTTAGGAAAGTTCTAAATTAGTATTTTCTTTAAAATGCCGTTGGAATTTGACCTTTTCATTTTGTTTGGCATGCAAATGGGACATAGTACCTTTAAAGGGCAATCCAACCTTTGTCATAAGCTCATTTGTACGAAAGCAGAATGAAAGTTTGAGATAGATCGGACCAATAATAAAACAAGGATTATGAATGTTTGGAATATGAGTTCACTTGACCAATGTATTCACGGACAACTCCCCGTTTTGCATGTACAAAAATGTAATTAATTTCTGTTTTTCTTCTAAGTGCCTTAATTCTTAGTCGGGGTACTACTCAAACTATACTGTAGTGGATAGCATATTTGTATAGGTCCTCTAAAAGGAAAAGATCTGCTTGAGTCATACATTTCTAAAAGATAATTGACGGTTAAGTGATTTAATGTGGTGGACCAATTGGGAGAGTTGTTCCCACCGCACGTTAACAGTGACATGTGCTCTTACGTGTATTCATAACAACAGTAAAAATGTCATAACTTTCTTATTGTTTGTCCGATTTTGTTCAAACTTTCACCTACCTGCTCGTCTAATTTTTCTGCTTTCTTTCAAAGCAATTTGTTATTACGGTTGGATTTTCCTTCATTATTTTCTTTGTCTTTTCTGACAGTCTCCACGCTCCGGCAGAATCATTCTAAATGCGATTGTAAAAATATGTTATTGTTTAACCTGAATAAATTTTATGTCGGGAAGAGTGAACACAAATTAACTGATTTTGTCTGCGCATACGTGTAGCTGCACGATTCTAATTAAACATAACATGTAACCTACACAAAGTTGTCGTTTCTATTTCTTATATCGGTACGTATATATTCATGCAAAAATTGATTCATAATACTAATAGATTATTTTCTGTGCCCTTTTTTAAAGTCTTCCTGCAACGGTGAACATTATTGGATCGGACTGTATCAGTCAGACCCTAATGGTCCATTTCTTTGGTCTGACGGGACACCAGTTAACTACACCGCCTGGATTTCGGGTCAACCAGATAATTCTCATAACATCGAAGACTGCGCCCACATTCGTTTGCCCTCATTTCTTTGGAATGACCTCTATTGTAGTTATGACACATTCTTCATCTGCAAACTTCCTGCCGTCTGTCATCGTGAATGAAATATCCAACCTTAATAGGCAATAACCCTAAAGTAAAAGGAAGCAGAAAAATCGGAAAAGCAGATTGGTTAAAGTTAGAAAGAAATCTGACTAAAATGAGAAAAATATGAATTGTTAAAACTGATATTACTATACGTATGGGCACTTCAAACTGTATGAAATGGTAATGTCACTGTGATGATGTGCGGACCACTTTCCTATTGGTTTCAACCCACAAAATGACTGATTCTTAATTGTTTCCAAATGTATGGCTTAGGAGGGCCTTAAAGTTTTAAAGTACCTATATGCTATCCATTTCATATTTTCAGTAGCGCCCCACTGGAGAATGCGCTTAGGAGAAACACCAAAATTAGTGATATTTTTGTACACGGTCAACGGTAGTTGTCCACGACTACGGCACAATCGACTGACCAAACAGTGAATTTAAGATTCGCATAGATTGAGTAATTCCATATTACCTTAAAGGTATTACAAAGTTTTGGTATGGGGTCATGAATTTGGTTCAAATTAACATATTGGAAGGATATGCGTTCCAACAATATTCATTGATCGTTGTCCCGGCTGAAATCGAGTCTAAAGTTATGAAATTATAAATAATAAACTCTTTATGTTGTATAGCTCCCTCTCAAGGTCAAGATATCAGTTTAGCTATGAAACAATGTTTCTTGACTAAAATCGACCGATTAGCTATTTCTGTTTGGAAATTATATATCACAACTACATATTCTGAGATTTTCATGGTCGCAGCTACCATTGTACGGCCATACGCGCTATTTGAAATTTATCAAAATTTACCGGGAGCACCGGTAAATTTTTATATTCAATTTTTCTCGAAAACGGAAGTGTTTTAGGGGTTAATTTTTTTAGTGCTTATAGTACATCCACAGGGGCATCCAAATATATCAAAAATGTAAAGATTCACTATCCACCCAATTTTCAAAATTTCCCAAAACTTTGTATTACCTTTAACGATTCTGACTCTCTTATTTTTCTGATTTCATACAAATCGTATTACAGGGTTGGTTTGCCCTTTGATAATTGATTCTACAATGTTTGCAGAACTTTCAGAATGTCCACGGTGTAGCAAAGGTATAATGGGAGTAAAGAGCACGTTTGATCCAAATAGTTAATACATTACAAAGAAAGGTTAACAACTAAGTTCAAGGAATTTCTTCCTACTGGGTCGCAATTACTTCACCTGGGTGAAGAATGGCAAATGTAGATTAATGTATTGCCATATGACATTAGTGTCTTTTAAGTATGTGAACAATTGATTCGCCCCGATTTATATTTCTTGAGAATGTGGCATCTAAAAGCCTTCAACAAATGCCCTCGTTCGACCAGTCCACCTTTCATTCTTGAGAACTTTACGAAAAAAAGAAAAAAAACATCGAATTTTACAGTATTTTGTTTTCAGCTGTTAACTGTATCTTGTGCATAATGTGCATAGTAGATATTCAAGCAAGTTCGGATTCACTGTGTATTGAATGATTGAATGATATATTGATTGATTGATTGATTTATTGATTGATTTTCAGTTTTAAGTAATCAAGGTGACCTCTTCAATAATTGTAGTACTACTATTCTGGAAAGCCCAGGGTAGAAATCAAAACAATATGTACACAAATATGAAAAATAATACTGAAATATATATTGAATTATTGAAATACACTGTTGGTGATAATGGTGAAATAATTTTTTTACCCCAATTTATGGAATGATTTTGACAATGATTTATTCCTAATACTCTAAATATAAGTATACATTCTCAGATTTTGTTGAATAATAATTTGCGAGTGTTTGTTTTGCGTGACTGCTAAAGCATGTGTGTGCTACTATGCTAATCAACTAGGAGACCTACTATACGTAATGAGGATTAATGCCTCACAAAAGGGCACTGATATAGCTGATCGACACGGTTTTTATTCTGGGCTCCCCACTAGCGAGGCCATTGCTTAGCCACTGAATCGTGACTCTACACAGCGGGGGCTAGGGTACGTCGCCGCTCCCACAAATACAAAAAACAAAGAAAATGCAATAAATTATCAATAATTCTTTCCATTTTCCCCCGGTCCGCAACAGGAAAAATTCCTTTTTAGGGCCATGCATTATGGTTCAAGGCATGCCCACATATGAGATGGGTAGTAGAATCCCTGCAGTCTGATTGGTCAATTATCATGTAATTATTTTTACTGGATGCACGCGATATCGGCGATCGATACCACCGATATCCTTTTTTTTTAAATAACTATTTTTTTATATAATTATTTTTTCTAATGTTTTTTTAAAATAATTTTGTTGTTGATAATTATTTTTTTTTTCGTGTTTTTTTATCATTATAATCTGTTTAAATAAAATAAAAAAAGATTTTTGTTTTTTATTTTAAGTTTAAATTTTAATGTGCACTGACAATTTTTTTTTGTTTTTTTTAAATTTCATGATAAGTTTCATGAAATCATGCTTTCCGGTAATTACCGGAAAGCATGGCTATGGCAAAATCATGCGTCCGGTAATTACCGGAAAGCATCATTTGCCATGCACCCGGTAAATCTGTAAAATAACAGATTTTTGTATTTTTGGACGAATTTTAGGGCCCCATTTTATAAAAAACAGATGATGCACAGGTCCAATTCGTGGGTCGGTGGAATTGTGTGCACGCGGTACCTTTCAATTTGGTCTTAAACCAAACAGCCTCGTTACTGTGAGCCCCAAGGATCAAAACCGTATGAATGTGCTTCATTCCTGCCCTTTTATGAGGCATTAATCCTCATTACTGTAAATTATGACTTAAGGACGTAGGTCCCCTAGTTGAATAGCTTAGTAGCACACACATTCTTTAGCAGTCATGCAACAACAAAAAATCAAAAATTTGACCTATTACGAATAAATCATTGTCAATCATATTCCACCATTATGACCAACAGTGTACATATTCACTGCGTAATAAGCAGAAGAATTAAGAGTTAGGTCTTTGTTGTGATTAATTGTGTTAGGGTTCTTGATTAGTAGTGGATGTAGATTGTATGAGTATGAAACCTTCTTATCATTTTCCTCAGCAAAGAAGAGACCGCTTGGTTACTTGGAATATGATACGTTGTATTGCATTTAGAATTGATAATCTCTTTAAGTGACATTGTACAGTTTACACATATCAAAACATTGCAGTGAAGGCTATTGAAATTGCCTGAGGTTGATTTTTTTTTCTCTCGAAAGCCTTAGCGATCGTATTTAATCATTTATCTGGAAATAGATTTCATGAGTGATCTATCGAACAGATTCTTAAGGGGAAAAAAGGTAACTTAACGCTCGATAAATGTTTTGTACAGATATAAAAATATGCATGGATGTGAAGTGTAAGCGTGTTTTGTTTGATACAAATAATGTTTCCTTAATTGTGACATTGATGTTTGATACAGCCCTCTTGGCAAGAAGGATCTGAAAAAGTTAAAAATAATTCAAAATGAAAATGTACAATTTATTGATTGTTTAAGCCTATGTGCATTATGTCGGGAAGATTGAAACTGAACGGAGTGACTATGTCAGCGCATACGAGTAAATGTGTGATTCTGACCCGATTCTGATCAAACAAAACATGAAATTATAACACAAAATTGACCTCTCTGTTACCAAGGTTATAGCGATACGTATTCATGTAAACAAAAATAGTCATAGTTTTTCTATGTTTTTAAATTTGATTCACTAGCCTCGAGATACATGAACTTTTCAATTGTAGTTCAATGGCAATTCACTTGTAAGACTGCGACGAGGGAATTTGTTCAATAAAACCTTTCTATATTCTGTATATATATATATATAAGATATCCCTGTCTCATGTCAAAAATCCCGTCCTGTGTACAAAATGAAGGAGCGCTTAGAACCTTTGTTTTTGCAACATTTGACACGGCCATCATTTCGTATCAAAATTGCGTTGTTTTCGCTTGAAATTTAATAAGATGGCATGAGATTAGAGATTCGGGATTAGATGAACATAAAAGCAATTACTCGTCATTTTAGAGTCCAATAAAATATTAGTTAGGCCTTCATTGGGCTCCCATTATAGGCCTAATTATAATTCAGATGTAGATAATTATATAGACATATATTTACATTTTATTTCCATCATTATCATAAACCCCATCACTATCATCATCATCATCCTCACCATCATCTGTTTTTGTTATTTTTTTAATCATCCATTCTACCCCGGCCAACACCCTATTAGTCAGGTGGCTTAGTGAAATTATCGTTACTTGCCGGATAAAAGCACCATTTTTGGTACAGGGCTCCCTTAGGACCTACTAAACGATATTAGGATAGGAGCCCCTGGCAAAAATTTCAATTTAAGGGTGTGGGGGCGGGGGCGTTTTTTGGAGCCCCCAAATAATTATATAACATCGATTTGTTATTGTACAAATGCCATTTTTGGTACAGGGCATCCTTAGGACCTACTGAACGATATTAGGGTAGGAGCCCCCGACAAAAATATCATATAACGGCGTGGGCGGGGGTGTTGCCTCGTAGCCCCCAAATAATTTAGAAGGTAATATAACATTTATATGTTGTTGTACATATGTCATTTTTGGTACAGGGCTTACTTAGGACCTACTGAATGATTTGAGGGTAGGAGCCCCCGGCAGGAATATCATATTAGGGTGTAGGGCGGGGGCGTCGCTTCATAGCCCCCAAATAATTTAGAAGGAAATATAACATTTATTTGTTGTTGTACAAATGTCATTTTTGGTACAGGGCTTCCTTAGGACCTACTGAACGATATTAGGGTAGGAGCCCCCGGCAAGAATATCATATAAGGTGTGGGACAGGTGCGTCGCCTCGTAGTCCACAAATAATTTGTAATGAAATAAAACATTGATTTGTTGTTGTACAAACGCCATTTTTGGTACAGGGCTTCATTCGGACCTGCTGAATGATGGTAAGGTAGGAGCCCCCGGCATACATATTCATATACGGGTGATTGGGGGCCCATGTCGTTTGTACAACAACAAATCAATGTTATATTACCTTACACATTATATGTGGACTACGAGGCGACGCACCTGTCCCACGCCCTTATATGATATTCTTGCCGGGGGCTCCTACCCTTATATCGTTTAGTATGTCCTAAGGAAGCTCTGTACCAAAAATGGTGCTTTTATCCGGCAAGTAACGATAATCGACAAATTTGACGCTAAGCCACCTGACTATATCAAGCACGCACATAAGCGTCGTACATATAGCAACTATTAGTGTAGGACAAGCCGTAATGTTTGACCTACCTAGCGACAAATAATGTCTTCAATTAGAATTCTGACTATTGAAATACAGTTATTATTAAATAGAGGTGTTGTGGTCTAGTGGATAAGTTACCCGACAGCAGAAGGTACGGGGTTCGAGTCCCACCGCGGCACAAATGTTGTTTGACAAGACGTAAATCTACATTTGCCACTCTCCACCCAGGTGTTAAATGGGTACCCGGTAGGATGCGAAAGTTAATGTGGTTAGATGAGCAAGTGTGCGCTTGTAAAAATGACGCCGGGCTGGAATGCTCCCCAGGGAGTGGAGAATGTACATACATTATGTGCGGGTAAGCCTGAATCCTATGACCGGGGTAATATATACAAAGCGCTGTTGATGTATTAAGCGATACATGAAAGCCGAATATTATTATTATCATTATTTTGTAGCAGGTTAATGAAATAAATTGTAACAAGGCACAATAACAAAGATGTATGCATAACATTAATTTAATTACAAAAAGTGCTCTATTGTGGAGATGATCGAGGATGTGTCCGTTGCAATAGGGATATTGATAGCAGGAGATGATACTGAATATTTCACGGTAGTGATGGCAATGTTGGTGATAAATACTTGATGAGATTCATTAATGATGGTAGCCGCTGATGGTATGGATGATAGTGAGGGCAATTTACCTGATAGCTCACGAAGAAAATCCTCCTCGATATGAATCCTGACCCATATTCGCATTCATCTGTTCTGGCGACCAGAAGAGCATTATTTCATATCATTTTGCACCGAGTTAACGCCCTTCTGGCTCCAAACAGACCAAATAAAAAAACTCAACTTTTGTCCATACGCTCTTACTCGAACCAACTTTCCACGATTAAGTTAACACGACTTCCACCGACCCAGTCCAAATCTAATGTTATTTCACTATAATGACTTTAGTTGTTTTTTTGCACCCTTACCCCTAACAAATCAATCAATTAAACATGACAAAATAAGAGGAATACTCATAGAAATAAACTTCTGTTTAGAGAAAGATAGGAAGGAAGCAAGAAGGGTATGGTATTGGCAACCATCTCAACCGTTTAGACATAAATGATTAGACTCATTTTTCAAAATGATATTGTACTTTGCACCATTTTCTCTTGTTTTGAACTATAGGGGAGGGTGGATCTGCATGTCACACGGAAGGGTGGAGAGTGGGAGGGATATGCAAGTTATTGTGGTGAACTATTTTGTACACAATTAAATACGTTTACATGTATTTGTATCATCAATTTATTTGCAAGTACGGAATATGTAATAAGTTATGATCTATTTTACTGTGTTTTATTTGTACTTGTCTATATCTAAGTTTTGTTGAAATGCTTTTTAAAACTGAGCTTGTAATCCTTGCAATGTAATTTAGCTTTCGGGCTACCATTTTGCAGTTGTTCTAATAAAACCATTCTACTCCTCTACTACTACTTAATTATATAGACTTTGTTTGCTTTTCTCCAAGTCAGTGTTCTCCTCTTGTTACCTCAGTTTCACCTGTACCATAGCCTCTCTGAATTACTCTCTTTAACATTGCTCCCTCTTGCTTTTTTTTATTGTGGTGGGCCAGTTAATGGTTTGGAGACGATAAGTTCAAATATAAATGAAAACAAAAGAAGCTCGGATATACAGTTGAAGTCCACTTTATTAATTATATAAGTCAGCCGAAGCTCCAATCGTTACACACGAAGAGTAATTATTTTAGAAACATTTTAAATATAAGCTGCTTCTCTCAGAGGCTAGGCGGTCCTATCGACAGTAAACTAGCAGCACATCCTAAACATGTTAACGGAATTAAACAAAACTGACCACAAAATCCCGCACATGGCATTTAAATACTCCGGCACCCGAAGAGGCTTAGATATCACATGATATACCCAGCCAACCAGGAGAACCCTTACGAAGCCAACCAATTACAAGATTCCAAATGTGCTTATCGAAATGAACACTTTAATCTCATGCAAGAATTCAAAACCAGGGGTTGTTTACCCGTTCCCGGCATACTATTGGAAACATAATTAATGCTATTTAACTTTTAGATGTATACCAAGTCAAACTAATAACCGTACAATTAATCAACCCAACCCGACTTTTCTGTGTCTCTAGCGCCCCCTTTAGGTCAATGTGAAATAAGACAGATATGTATCATTAAAATATGATGAAACTGCATCATCTGACATTACCTATCAAGATAGTCATCTGCTTGATGTTAGCATCTACTCACTTTAAACTCTATTTTTCATCTCACTATGTAAGCGTTGCTAAGGAGAAGACAGCCCTAAGAACAAAACTTCCCGTATTAGCTAATATCAAATGCAAGTTTAGAGCACTATAAATTTTTTGTGTGAAATGCAATAAACTTGGAATTTATAAATCATAAATACCATGCTTGAGAACAGATTTTCTCGAATTTCTAGATCAAAAGTCATAATAATTCTGGATCAAAAGTCATAATAATTCTTTACATATGGAAAAGTAGGTAATTTGGGGTAGTTCATGTTTTCGGGAAAAACGGTAAATTTCATATTTCTGGCTCGAAATTGTTATGCATATTATCCTCAAACCTATTAAATATGATATTATCTTGTAGGAAATTTAATTCCCTTTCATATGACACCTCACACATGGTAAAATGAGGTTCCCTTTAAAAGTTATCTCCAAAATCGTCCAACAGTCTGTTGTTGTATGGAGGCCATTTTTTTTTTGCAGCATTAAAGTAATCCACCTAAAGATTGTGCAGGATGGTGCCTCGATTACGTCGATACCCAACAAACTTTTACAGCATTCCATGTTTCAAAGACCTACAGTGACTCCTAGGTTTTAATGCAATAAATTGTAGCAAGGCACAATACCAAAGATGTCTGCATCAAATTTAATTAATTACAAAAATGGTCTACTGATCATGAAAAGAGGATTGAGGATGTGCGTGTGGCATTAGGGATATTGGTAGCGGGAGATGAATATTGATATGTCACTATCTAGTTATATCTAGCCTAAACCATTCAGAAAATCACTCCGTCTAAAGGCATCGAAAAAACGGGAGCTCACACGGTCAACTCACGCTTATACCTCTAGTCGTGTAAGCGCGTTACTCCTGGAAAAATCCAGGAGTAAATCAGTCAGTTAAAGGTCGGCGTAGCTATCGCGACTATTCAGACGGTCACTACGTCGACCTTACAATACTGACACCGACTAGCTATACACACGACCTAATTTACGCCGACCAAAATTTTCATCGTGTGAACACGGAAATTTATTTGTAACAAGTGAATGAAATGTGGGGGGGGGGGGGGGGGCTGTCGTACTTGTTGTATTAGGGCGTGTTTATACTTTTTCTGGCCAGAATCAGGCATCTGTTACGCGTTTAGTTTAAAACACGGTTGCGTCAATGCTCACTTTTGTAGAATCACCGGAAAACGGCGATCACGATCGCCGATCGTAAACTCACAAAAAGATGCGTTTACAATTTATAAACGCGTTTAAATGGGGTCAACGCACTGACCTCTAGTGGGTCTACGTAGCATGCACAGTGCAGGTTTGCGAATCCAGCTGCTAGGCCAATTAAGGCCACACAGGGAGAATTGCCTGGAGGAGCCAGAGAAGTAAGCATAAACAGTACACCGTGGAACTGCGATTACGATGAACGTTTACGATGAGCGTTACAAATCGCTCATTCTGCCTTCAAAATTTAAGCTTAAACGCACCCTTAGTTTACAAGGCCGTAGGGGTGGGAGTGGGAGGCACAGAGCTCACACACACCTAGGTATAACAAGACTAGTAAACATCGATTATTTTAAATATTGTCTGCTACGGAGTACTTCAGAAAATGGTACAGGTTGAAAGTAAATAAGTGATTCAATGGAATGTTTGAAACTTTTAATTTTCACTTTAGGAAGGTTTTATCAGGAATATACATACATGAATATATAATTAACTCTACATGTTGCATTTAACAGGACATCTATATATAACCCTAAGAGGTACATTAACCGGACATCATAAAACTAGTATATATTACCCTAACCCTAACCCTAAATTCAAAACAACATAACTAATTAAACTTATGATTAAACCTATTATTTGTTGGGAGGCCGATAAGTTTCCGCTGCCTGCAAACGTACGAAGAGGGAAGTAATTCTATTTTTCAATCGTTTTTCGTGTCCTACTAATGACCATGTGTCTACTTAATGACTCATGTTTTCACTTCACAAGTCCGTCTACTGATGCTGTAAGAGGTATATATATATTTATATATATATATTTATTTATTCATATGTAAAACACATGTAATCTCATAAAGATTTACTATTACTTTTTTTTGTGTGTTACACCTTCGGTATGGGAGGGACAGTTTCCCATTTAGAAAATGTCGGGGAACTAGGTCCTCGAACTACTGCCCCCAACTTATAGAATTTTGGAATTTATTTGTTATTTGAATCGAGTGTGGTTGTCGAAATTATGTTAATAAGTTTGAAAATAAATATTGTTGTGTATTTTGAGGTTTCAAAATCATTAAAAAAACATCACGAGATCATGAATGAATGTCACAAAAAAAATGAAGAAAAGAATGTTAATGCTTTTGGGTAGGCTTACATGGGAGTGCAAGCATAATTATGTCAAAATGATTTGTCCATTAACTAGACTGCCTGCTCAGTAAATACAATTGTTTATATTTATTTGAAAAATGAGAGTATTTCTAAACACATTCTTGTCATTATATAGAATGATATTTTCGACATGGCAATTCGAATTTAAAATCGTTTATTTTCGTAATTGAAGATTGGGCATTTTGTCACGTCTAATTCTTCTTTCGTATCCATCATCTGATCTCAAATGTTCTGCGAGGCTTTTGCACACTGAAAGGCCTTTTAACGTCTATTGTGAATTTATAATGCAGATGGATCGGAGCACGTATGTGTGTATACAGTGCGTCCCAGAAAAGACGAAACCGAGAAGTATCGATGTTTTATCATAACTTAATCACAACCATAATTAATGAATGATACATATTTGGAAAGCTTAGAGTCCCCTCTTTCAGTTGATGCTACTCAAATGATGCATATTTTATGCATGAGTGATTAAAAGCAATTTGAAGGAAGGAAACCAAAAAGACATTTGGCGGGCGGTATCTGAATTTCATATGACACCTCAATCAGGAAAAATGAGCGAGGAATAACAAAGTTCTGTTTGTTTAAAGTAGCCCTTAAATTTTCATAATTTTAACAAACGAATTCGTTTTTACTGGGTGCCTGCCGTAGCAAAAAGCAGATTTGACAAAAGACTTAACTCCGTTTCGTTGACAATCAGCCATGCATGAAGACTCTCGTCTACGGCTGATTGTCAACGAAACGGAGTTAAGTCTTTTGTTAATTTCGTTTATTGATACGGCAGGCAGCCAGTGAAAACGAATTCGTTTAATAAAATTATGGAAATGCAAGCACTACTTCAAACAAACAGAACTTTGTCATTCCTCGCTCATTTTTCCTGATTGAGGTGTCATATGAAAGGGCAGAAACTCAACTTTCTAGAAATGTGATTTTTTCTTCGAAATTCAGATACCGCCCGCCAAATGTCTTTTTGGTTTCCTTCCTTCAAATTGCTTTTAATCACTCATGCGTGAAATATGCATCATCTGAGTAGCATCAACTGAAAGAGGAGACTCTAGGCTTTCCAAATATGTATCATTCATTAATTATAGTTGTGATTAAGTTATGATAGAACATCGATACTTCTCGGTTTCGTTTTTTCTGGGACGCACTGTATAGGGAAAGGCATTAACCTAAATATACTGCGGGTTTGCCGATCACTATTCGATAGGTACATAAAAAATTATCACGTTTCTCTAATCCCATTAACTTTTCATTAATTAGAAAATATTAAAAAGTCCACCTCATTGATCTCTTTAATAATTAATCAATTTATTAATTTGAAACCGAATACCGGTAGTACTTTTTGATTTTTGTTATAAAGCTAGTTCTGCATTATGAAGCTGAGTTCATCACACTTGCTATGTGTCCTTCTGTCTCACTGTCTCTCTCTCTCTATCTACCACACACACACAAACAAAGACACACACACACACCACCTCTTTCTCTCTGTGTGTGTGTGTCTCTCTCTCTCTCTCTCGCTCAGTCAGAATGTTTATCCCCGTCAAATGTTCCCTGCCCGTCATTCGTCATTCTATTTTACCGAATTCTGAAACAGAGTCGACCAAAATATCTTTTATCTGTTGTTGCTGCCGTGCAGACGGCCTAATCTGTGGGTCACATTTATTCTGCTAGAAATTACTTTATTACCAGCCTACATGTACTTAACTGATCTCTGAGAAGTGACTAACCTTTGTTTATAACTATATAAGTGGCCCAAACATTGTGGAGCGGTGTGAATGTGCAGCGCTTTGTAACCACAGGGAAAAAGCGCTATATCAAATATCTTTTGATTGATTGATTATAATAAGGCTGAGCATTGTCGAAGATGAAAAGTGGATTTGTCAGAAGACAACTTATGCGAACTTGCTTCGTGCTTTCGAGTAAGTATATAGAGTTGATCTTTTTATTTCTTTTTTGATATCATATACATTCATTACCCTCCTATACAAAATATAACAACTTTATATGCTTTCCCTTTCTCTTTTTTAATAGAAGAAAATTAGTTTTACATTGTAATTTCGATCAGGAATATCATTGTTAAGAACAAAAAAATACTATTTTTAAGCTCCTTCATACCTAACTAAAACTTTGTTTCAAAGCCAATTAAGTTTGTCATTTCCATAATAATCGATTCAAGATTTATTTCCAAACGGTTTCCTCTGTTGACATTTTCCAGTTTAAAAGAGAGCTTTCTGCAAAAGTAACCGTTCAACTTTATAGTTTAATACAGTTTTCTAAAGGGTCTGGTCATTTTTCTCATGTAAAAACACCGTTAAAACGCAAGATATATTATTTTGTCATTCTATTTTTAATAGGTTTTTACACCCTTACAACCTGGTATGTTCTCTCTCTCTCTCTCTATCCAACACGCGCACACGCACACACACAACACATACACACACTCAGGCTCCCCACACAATATTGCATCATCTGTGTGACGCTACTGACCCTAATTGGTTGGCTTTTCAAATGTGCTATGAAATCTATTGTGTAACGTTATCCGAACACGATTTCTATTGAATACACACGCACACATACGCACACTCACACCACAAAAATTCATCTACCCACACACTCCAAAAAAAAAGTTATTGAAAAATTGCATATTTATATAGGATATCCCGGCCAAATTCGCGAGTTTGTCATTCAAATTAATTTGTCTTGCGTTCAAATTCGACGGTTTTAGTGCATTCAGGTATATTTCGGGTTTATATTCCCTTTTCTAGTTTTCAAATCTATGGAATTTTCGTTAGAATCTACGTATGTTTCATTCAAATTAATGAAAAATATGCTTCTTTCGCTATTTGGTCATTCGATTTGGCGCAACACGATTTTCTGACAACGCGACGGTGTACTTCTAGCATTCTAATTCATTTGTAGCATTCAAATTAGCACTTTGTGCACTTAAATTGATGGTCAATATACATTTCTCGTTTATTACAAACTTTTTATAGCTCATTCTTTTTCTTCCAAGATTGTTTTTTCATGTGTATTTCATCATATTTCATTTTCTTGCATTTATACCCTTATACTTATTAGATTTATCTGATATTTATCAGCATTTAAGTTTGATTGTTAAGAAGAAAAAAAAACGACTTGCCCTCTACGGACCTGATGGTCTCAGTATATTTGTAAATGTTCATGTAAGGAATTTTTTTGTCTTATGTTTCATCATAAATTTATCATAATTTCATCATAATTTCATTATGGAAGAAGGGTACAATATTGTTACTGGGGTAGGGAATAGAGTCAACAATTTGAACATGATTCATTATTTAGCCATGTCTTTAGCCATCGATCTGCTGGCGGGCAAGTAAACTATGAAACTCTTTAAGAAAAACAGAGGGGTGTGCTGGGTATAAGAGACGATGTGAATTACTTTTGTAAAATTCCGAGTCTGTAGTAAAAAGGGGCGATTGAGGGTACCCCCACCTTTCCCGGGTATATGAACATGTCCGTGCAGAAATGCCATATCCCTTGATTTCGCCCCTTCTTTACTTTATGTCTAACTACACCCATCTGCTTTGTCCTGAAAATAAATAGATGGAATAACAGCTTAGACCCCAATGGCAAATCGTGCATTTTTACTGCATTATTTAAAAACTGTAAAAGTTTGTTGCGATTCTTCCCCCTAACATTCCTAACTTGAATAAAAATATTACGATACGAATGACAGGTGTTAATTTGAATGATAAAAATTACGCTTCGACAAGTGAATATTAATTTGAATGCTAGTTGAGCAGTTTCAAAATTGAATGACAGATCTATGAAACCCTACGACAAAAATCCTAAATTAAATACAAAAACTGGAAAATTGAATGATAATTGGCATGGCAAAGCCGATCTGAGCTAACTTAAATGCAAAGTAAATGAATTCGAATGACAAACACGCGAATTTGGCCGGGAAATCCTATATTAAAGTACATATTTAGAGGGAGGGAGGAAAGATAAAAAGGGAAAGAGAGAGAGATAGAGAGATAGAGACCACATCTGTATAGGCGATTGTCCTAAAGTTAGTGTTGGAAATATGAGAGGTAATAAATCACTTTAAAATAGGAAACTTTTACAGTCACTTGTAAAATTGACCCAATGATATACATAGCCTTTGCAGAAATATTAGATAAACTGACAAGCAGTTCTGCCAGTTTTTTTTCTTTCTCACAACAATACAGATTTTTAATAACATTAGAGTTTGTCCGAATTATTTTGATCAATCTGTTATCAGGAATAGACCTATGAATGTTTATAACACTTTCTAAAGCATAATTGATAGTTTTTTTATTCAACATGTCCATGGATTAAGATTGGTTAAACTTGCCATTTATAACGAACACGTAACTGGTGTAATGCGGGACAAAGTGTCCCACCTCGAACAGAGATAAAAAATAAGAAAATTACACAAATATCCTTTATTCTTCAGTTTTCCTTTAAACAAAAAATATTGCAAAGTTTCGGGTCATATCAGACCTTTATACTGCATGCCAAGTGTTTAGCAAAGCTAAGTGGTATACTGTTAAAACCTTTGAAAGTGAACACCGAAATACAGGGGGTGGGGCGGTGTCGTCAAAAAGAGAAGTGGTAATTAAACCGAAGTGTAAAAAAGCATGACATAGCTGTAGAGGTTTTTTCTTCTGCATAAACAGTTGTTTAGCTTAGCTTCCATCATTGAATCTATGTGGGAGGAGTCCCATCAAATCAAATGTTACACAATGGCAATGACTTTCAAAGTTGCGTTCTGGAAAAGGTGAACATTTTTTATGAAGGTTTTTCATTCTATTTTGTTGTTGTATATTTTTTAAATTATATGTAAAACATTGTCACGATTCACCCATATGGCTGCGAAGATATGTTTTGACCAATCCTGAATCTTGACACCTATCGTGTATGCATCAATTTTCAGTTTTGAAAATGGTCACTCTAGCTGAGCCGAGATGCGGCACCATCACACTTCCAAACGGAGATATTGTTGCCTTGGAAACAAAATCAGTAACCAACGAGGACGTCTGGTGGCCAGAGATGAAGAGAATTGCTGCAAATCATCTCATCTGCAAACTGCCATGTAAGTTTTTAAAGCTCTTACCACGCAATGGTTCCAAAATGAATTTGCTTTTAAATCATTATGTCCACGGCTCTGCTCTAAAGGTGTTGTGGTCCATTGGCTTAGTCTCCGAACTATGAACCACAACTCCACAAGGTACGGGGTTCGAACCCCTACCGCATCACTAAGTCCTGCATTAACCAAACTTGACCCAGGTGTAGTAAGTGGAAACTCGATTATATTCCTTTAAAAAGGAATAACCGCCGGCCTTTTATTTATTTATTTTATTTATTTTTGTGTGTTAATAAATGGCAACTGCGAGCAACAGTCAAACGGATGTTTACTGAACTATGTTTTATAGCATAGAGAAATGCCAAGTGTATTACAGTTTACTCTGTCATAATAAGTACTTCCACTGTTTGCCGCTTAATATCTGCACGAAGCCTAAAACTAGCAACGGGTACTCAATCATAAATAACGTAAGGAAGGAATAAGATGAAGAAGATTACGGATACATTCATCATGGCATCAAGATGGTTGTAACAAAAGGAGTCTGTGACTTCCTTCACCAACCGACATCGATTTGTTCTGTACCAAATACTCATGTATGAAAAATAGAAATCAAATAGCGGATCTCTCATTAATAATTATAAAGGGTCTGTAAGATTCATCAAAACTTGTACCTGCTTTCTCAATATAGATTCTGTTACAGTTTGCAAACAATATTTATATTGATATTTGATTTCTATTCATTTTCTTACTCAATGTGCCTCCTCCATCACTCTCTCACACTCTCTGTCTCTCTCTCACTCCTTATCTTTCACTCCCTTCTTTGTCTCTGTTTTATTTTTTACATGTCTTTGTGTCATCTTATTTCTTTCCTTCTTTCAACATTTCTCTCTTGTTCTCGCTCTTCCTGACCTCCTTGCTCTCGGTCTCTATCTTCCTCTTGTTATCTCTGTCCGACTGTCTATTTCTCTCTCCCCCCCCCCCTCTCTCTCTCTCTTCCCCTTTCTCTCTCTCCGTGTCTCCCGCTCTACCTCACCTCCTTGCTCTCTTTCTATATCTTTCTCTCCCGTTCTCTCTGTCTGTCTATTTTCCCCTCTCTCTCTTTACATTTCTCTCTCAATCATCTATCTTTCACAAACAGACTGTCTTTCTAATCCATGCCAAAATGGAGGAACCTGCAAGGAGACACTTGATGGCATTACCTGTACTTGTCCAACAAGCTTTTACGGTCCAACTTGTGCAATTGGTAGGCATGACATTTATTTAATACACACAGCAACACCAACAACAACAAAATAAGAAAAAGAGGACACTATGTATACTTATATTAGGATTTTCAAATAAATATTCAATTAATAATAAATATATTTGTCATTCATTTATCAAAATAAACATAAAATGATCTTCTTTAAGATGATATGCAACTAGAATCATACCATTCATGCATGAGTGAGCAGAGCCATTTAAACATAAACGAATCTCTGAGAGATAATTGCAAAAAACTGGTGCATTTGGCGATAGAAATGTTGATGAGTATTGGAGGTATCCTACGGCTTGGGTTGAAAGGAGAAATATTTTGACCGTGCTCGTCAAAACCATCCGAGCTTAATCCAACTCTTTCTTTCGCAGTCTTTGTTTAAATTGTTAAACAAGAATGTCTCACAGATTTAACTTCTCCTAGATACTGACGAATGCTCTGCGAATCCATCGGTCTGTGATTCTGACAATGGAGTGTGTATGAACTCAGTCGGCTCTTACAACTGTTCATGTAACCCTGGATATGAGTTAAGCAATGATAACATTACTTGCAATGGTAAGGATGTAATGTCAAATTACTGTCACCTTTAGAGACATCTTTAAACATGTTTTGATCCAGAATGCTCTGGATTACAAGCTATACATGATCATCTAGTCCAAAAGACACTAGAAAATTTAATCCCACTTCTGTTACAGACAGTACACTGTGCGATTAATAATAATGATTTAATCTGAAATAGACATTTCACTTTTTCAATCAATCAGGAATGGAGAGTATTATTTATAATCACTATTTTCGTGTACAAGTTGGCAATTTCTTGTCGATATATCATCTAGACCTTTAGAAAACTCTTGACTGCTATGGGTGAAAAAATGTTTACTTTTCCTAGATACTGACGAATGCTCTGCGAATCCATCGGTCTGTGATTCTGACAATGGAGTTTGTTTGAACTCGGTCGGCTCTTACAACTGTTCATGTAACCCTGGATATGAATTAAGCAATGATAACATTACTTGCAATGGTAAGGATGTAATGTCCAGTTACTGTCACCTCTAAGTGACATCGTTAAAAATATTTTGATCCAGAATGCTCTGAATTACAAGTTATACATGATCACCAAGTCAAAGGGACACTAGGAAAATAAAATCACTGTCTGGTACATACAGTCCACTGTGCGATTAATAATAACGATTTAATCTGAAATAGACATTTAACTTTCTAAATTAGCAATGGAGAGTCAAATTTATAATCCCTATTTTCTTGTACAAGTTGGCAATTTCTTGTTGATATTTCGTAGTTTTCTTTAATTACACACTTTCATTTAACATCCATTTTTATTTGTTTTTACTCTATGAAAGAGTGAAGATACATACAAATAACTGTTGCCAAATTAAAAAGAAAACTTGATTCATCTAGACCTTTAGAAAACCCTTGACTGCTATGGGTGCAAAAATTGTTTACCTTTCCTAGATACTGACGAATGCTCTGCGAATCCATCGGTCTGTGATTCTGACAATGGAGTGTGTACGAACTCGGCCGGCTCTTACAACTGTTCATGCAACCCTGGATATGAACTAAGCAATGATGACATTACTTGCAATGGTAAGGATGTAATGTGAAATTAAAGTGTCACCTTAAAGAGGTATCTTAAAAAATCTATTCATCCAGAATGCTCTGAATTACAAGTTGTACATGATCATCAAGTCCAAAAGACACTAGACAATTTAAATCCACTTCTGTTACAGACAGTACACTAGTTGTGCCATTAATAATAACGATTTAATCTAAAATAGACATTTAACTTTCATGTAACCCTGGATATAAATTAAGCAATGATAACATTACTTGCAATGTACGGTCTGTCCCATCAAGAAATGAAAATCTACTGATAAAGATAATATTTTTAATCAGTGGTCATTTCAAGAAAAAAAATTTATCTTCAATTATTGAATGAAATAAATGGATAAAAGAAAAACCTTGTATAGATGAGGATATGATATTTCACACAATCCCATACTATGTTTTTGTTGAAACATATTGCAATGCATCAGCCAATGTTTATTTGGTGGATTTATTTCAGCGAAATGCCCGCATGCGTCCTGGACCTCTTTCCAAGGAAGTTGCTACAAATACTTCTACAATAAAGCCAACTTTACCCAGGCCATGTCTACCTGTCGGAGTCTGGCCAACGGACAGTCATGCCATGCAGACTTGGTTTCTATTCATAGTGTAGAAGAGCAGGAATTCATCGCCAGTCTCTGTCGAGAACAGGTATGTATTTAAATATTTCGTTCTTGTCTATCGCATAATATATTGTGATATAACGTCCCTAGGCGATTCCAAAGAGCTTTAGAAATTGATACCCTGCACAGTGCATTTCAAGGAAAAATCCAACAGGAACCCATCTACCTCACCTTGGTAGAGTGTGGCAAATGAAGATCAACGTCTCGCCGAAGGATGTCAGTGGTGTGACAGGGATTCGAACCCCGTACCTAGTGGTTCACTGTCCGGAGACTTTTCCTCTGGATCACAGCACCTCTACTTTAAGAGACCAATATACCAGGGCCCCGTCTTATAAACAGTTGATATCAATCGCAAGTTATTTACGATCGATATCAATCGCAACTATGTACATATGACATAGGAGACTGCAAACTTGTGATTGATTGGAGGACTTACGATTGATTTGGATCAATCGTAACTCTTTATAAGACGGACCCAGTTCGTAATCAGGACAATGTTCAATTGACCCCAAATATCCACCGAACTTTTAAACACATGGAGAAGTCCACTTTGTGCATTTTATAATAATCTCTGGTCCCTGATGAATCACTTATCGCCTCCTCCTCTTTACCTGTCCAGGATTTGAATAGACGCCTTTTTCAGGGAACAATTTGTTTAATGATACTCTTCGACACTAACATAATAAAAAGAGAGAAGAACCTCACAATTATTTTTCACTTTTCCAGAACTCAACCAGAGCTGCACGATTCTAATCAAACAAAACATGTAACCTACACAAAATTGTCGTTTCTATTTTATATCGGTAAGTATTCATGCAACATCGATTCACAATACTGATAGATTATTTTATTTGCCCTTTCTTAAAGTCGCCCTACAACAATGAAAGGTATTGGATCGGACTGTATCAGCCAGACCCTAATGGTCCATTTCTTTGGTCTGACGGGACCCCAGTCAATTACACCGCCTGGAAATCGAATGAACCAAGTAATTCTAATAACAACGAAGACTGCGCTCATCTTTTTCGTTTGCCCTTATTATTTTGGAATGACCTCAATTGTAATTATGATGAAATATTCTTCATCTGCAAACTTCCTGCAGTCTGTCACCATGAATGAAATAAGAACGATATGTACAAAATTATGAAAAACAATACTGAAATATAGATTGAACGATTGAAATACATATTCACTGCATAATAAGTAGAAGAATAAGGAGTTAGATTTTTGTTGTGAGTAATTGTGTTCGGGTTCTTGATCAGTAGTGGATCTAGATTGAATCTGAAACCTTCTTATCATTTTCCTCAGCAAAGAAGAGACCGCTTGGTTACTTGGAATATGATACGTTGTATCGTATTTAGAAATAATATTCTCTTTAAGTGACATTGTACAGTTTACACATATCAAAACAATTGCAGTGAAGGCTATTGAAATTGCACGAGGTTGATTTTTTCCGAAAGCCTTAGCGGATCGTGTTTAATCAGATATTTGGAAATGGATTTCATGAGTGATCCAGCTCGATTAATGTTTTGTACAGATTTAAAAATATGCATGAATTTGAAGCGTGTTTTGTTTGATACAAAACAAAAATTAAATTGTACGATTTATAAACCTTTTAAAGGGATAGTTGAGTTTTGGTAAAGAGAGTGGAGTTTTGGTCAAACTGAGTTTTAGTAACCAAAACCAGCAACATTACTTTACAAACTAATAGTTATAACCAGCTGCACCATACTCGAAAGATATACGAAAATTACAAACGACTTAGTAATAAGCCTGTTAAAGAGCCATTAAACCACATGAGGGCATTCTCTAAAAAGTCATTGGTTTCAACCATTTCTAATAATAAAACTGTGCATGTGATGTTTTGTTAAAACAATGATTTAATAGAAAGATCATCAACAACTATTTAAAAACATCTGATTAACAAGTGTAAGCACTTTTTTGGTCTTTCAACGGCTGGTTCAAAATTACTGAATATTTGTGGGGGCCCACAAATATTAACAAATTGTCTGTTCAGTGCCCTGTTGTGTACAACTTGACTTGTTATCTATAACATGTTGGAAAACAAGTTATGAGCTACTGAAATCATTGCATTTGATTGGTTGGTTGAGAGTAAATTTGTTTTGTTTTTTTTTTTTTTTAAATAATTTTTTTTAATTAAAAAAAATAATTAAATATTGTTTACAAGTTTTATGAAACAGGGCACTGAGCCAGAACACAATTATGAGTTGCAGCTCCTTTGGCTCCAAACAATAAAATGTACTGATAGGTTCAACGCATCTTATCATATTAATGCACTTTTTATTCGATATATACATATTGTGTATGAGTTGATTAATAAACCATTTGACAAAATATATATCATGTTAACTTTTTTTTCTTTTAAAGAATATAAATCTGTGATAAATTGATATTTCCAATATATTTTTGTAAGTCAACCATTATCCATAATTCATTTTATTTATGTTAAGTAGATTATTAGCATATAAAAAATGATTGTTCTTAAATATATACACTCCTATTCAATCTTAAATCTTTCTCGGAAATACAAGTGTAATTTTTACCCTTTATACAATCAAATATAAACATTTGTATACATTTTTTGTTTAAAGGAAGGAAATTAATTAATATTAAAAGGCTAAAGATACAAGTATGTTAAAACATTTATTCATAAGGGAACACTATTCTGGAAAAAGATTGTAAAATAAACATTATAGGAGAACAAATATGAAGGTGTAAGTCAAATTATTTATTCTGAAACACCTAGCATGAATCGTAGAGCAATGATTGCAATAAAGCGCAGTAATTACTATATGAATATACTCTACACAATTGCACCTTAAATCTTCAAAACACTCATAATACTTGCAAAATTCAAATAAATCACTTAATAATGATAGCACGTGCAAATAAAGGAATATTTTTTTTTAATAATATGTCCATTCATAAAGCGCAACTATTATGTGATTATACTCTACTGCGAGTATTACAAAGTATCACATTATTACCCCGCCATGATAAGGCGCTAAAGCATTCAAGGGATTAACGTTACATACATTGCATTGTAAATTGATTTATACGATATATATGTTTACAAACAGAATATTGATTTGTTACATTGCATTGTAAATTGATTGGTATGTTTATGAACAGATTATTAATGTACATCAATGAAATTTAATAAATACAATACAATACATGTATACAAAAATGATTATGAATTGAGCTACTGTTTATGTTCAATTGCCACCATTACTTGAACATGTTATGAGGCAAGACCAAGCTATCATGTCCCATTTATTACAAAATACAGACTCCTCAAAGATTTCAGTATGGTGTTACTAGTAATAATCACACGCAATTATATTGCGGCATCTTCATCTAGTAAATCTATTTCGAGGCGCACCATGAAATTAAGAAAGTAAGGAAGAAGAGATACAAAATAGACTACAGGATAATACATATAGTGCTGAATTACATTCAGGTACTATATGCTTTCGAAAAAGGACGGTATATAATTATGAGCTATTAATTGGTTCCATAAACATGGGGAGTGTTTCACAAAGACTAAGATTTACTTTAAGTTGGACTTAACTGTGGCAGGCCGTTCATGCCACTGTTTGCTCTCACCATTTTAATACTGGCATTGGTCTCTCACGGGTCGTTCAAATCATGGTCACAAATCTACAGTATTTACAGTTTTTGATAATTCATTATTGAAGGGAAAAATATTATCTAAAGATCAGAATGGTAAGAGCAAACAGTGGCATGAATGACCTGCCATAGTCAAGCCCAACTTAAAGTCGATCTTAGTATTTGTGACACACTCCCCTGGTGCAACAGTCAAGAAAACTTGGTCTCTTAGAGATGACCTGGTTCTCAGGGCTACAAAGAGATATTTACAAGAACATAATAAAATGCATACAAAGTATTAATACATACTAGGGTAATGAGTTTAGAACCATTTTCTTACCCATCAACTCCTAAAGGGGGTATCTCACTGAGCGGCGAATGCTTACGAACGTTGCGAATTTGGATTCACCAACTTTTCTGACAAAGGTTGGCGAAAATCAGTGACTTTTAGTGATTTTTAGCGACAATTAGCAACATATGTTTCCGAAAGTGTTTGCAAAAGGCAGTTGGCCACTATTATCGACTGTAAGCAAATGTCAGCGACAGTTTTTGCGAAGATTAGCAACTATTTGCCAATCCTTTGCAACTATTTGTATAGGTTTGGGACCTTTTGCTAACTCCTGGTACTCAATGGGTCGATTTAATAAAGGAACCATATGGTAACGTGGTCGCTAGCAATGGTGAAGCAAAGAGCGACACAGTCTTACAACCGTTTGCAAAGGCTTACGACTGTTTTGCAAACGCTTGCAACTGTTTGCGGAAAAATAAATTTGCGGACAAGAAAAAATGTTTGCGACAATAAAAAACTTTCTTGCAACCTTTTACGAACCCTGGCGAAACCCCAAATTCGCTACGTTCGCAAGCATTCACCCCTCAGTGAGATACCCCCTTAAGCACCTTAAATTGCACCTTAAAAAATGTGCCCATATACATGTATATATCCTATAGAGGTGGCTTCAAGATTTTGTAACCCCCCCCCCCCTCCCCCAAAAAAAAAAAATGTGGGAGGGGGTCTGAACGACTGTGAGCACTCCCTCCCCCAACCAACCCTGACCTACATATATAAAGTATAAAAAAGGAAATCACACAAGTTTAAAGCACACAATACAAAAAACGGGGGCAATATTCAACAATTTGTAAGTACATGTCCAATTTAGTACACACACACAAAAGTTCATTCTTAGAGAACTATGTTTAAAATGAATACGTCTTGAATCATACAATGAGATGCTCTCAAAAAAATTAAAAACCTGAAAATTCATTTTATATAAGCACATAGAGGCTTGCAAAAAATAATGTGAAAATAACTGAATCATGTGTTGACGTGGAGACAGAATGTCATTAATAAAAGTGACATTCAGTTTCTGTTTTCACACTAAAGTACATTGTGTTTTAGAGCTAATGAGTAAATTATGTGTCTTTTTTAGTTCAACAGAGTAAGCACAATATTTTTATTTTTTTTTTTTTGGGGGGGGGGTGGGGATTCTTGCATTAATTTGTTTACATGTGCCTCACTTAAATTCATAAATAAATATATAATCAATGAGCAGGCTCTGTTGTTAAGAACTAGAAAACTGGACAATCAGCGAACATGATTTTAACACTTCAGTACTCTATACACGTGTCCTTAATAAGATACGACAGTTTTCATAATACAGTCAAACCTGCTTTAGTGACCACCTGTCTACAAAGATCACCTGGCTACAATGACCACTTTTCTTGTCTCTCTTGGGTGGTCTTTATAGACAGGTTTCATAATACCACACATGGAAATAAAGATACCAATACAAGGCTTTACACTTAGTACTGCTCTTAAAACCATCTTGCTGGTATCAATAACCCCTTCATTGCCAGGGGAAGTGAATCACACTCTACAAAATGAACTGATGAGCTTTATATTTGAAATAAAAATAATTAAAGACGCATAGTAGAAGGCTCTCTTAGGGAATTCAACACGATTTGGGTTTTTACCCAATAACAGGTGTTGTCAATCACCTATTGTCAGCGAAGGCAAGAAAGCATGAAGGTCAAATTTGGTCTCTCTTGAAATATTTAAAAAATGTATTGTTGAAAAACAGTAGAGACACTTAATGGGTTCATTCTAACGTGTAGTTGAAGCTTCTATTGACCTTAACATTTAGAAGGCAAGCTTTCATCCACTCTTGTGGACTTACTCAAGCCAAGTGATTTTTCACACAGTTTCTTGCTGTCTACTGCTTTGAGATCATGGGAGCAAAGATAGGTGAAAATGAATAGCCAGAGCCCTAGTCAGTGAAGGATTAATACTTTCTTGACCAGAAGCATGTTTCAAATTTAATAATATGGGTATCAGTCCATACAATGTTGTGTCCCGTATTAATGGTAATGGTTTTATTGAAAATTAATTTAGAGCCAGACAGCTGAATTGCAGAATTTTGTACATTGCATAAAAACATCAATAGTTATACAAACATAAATAAACTACAGTAAAATTATCCAGCAAATCGTATTAAGAGATAACTCACAGTGATTGGATGTTCTAATTAAGGGCGTGTTCTGCTAATTCATTCTACTCACTGGATGTACAGTGTTCAATCACCTCACATATTAAAGCCCCTCTGCACTAGTTTGGCATGGAGGAATTAGACCTCCCTGCAAGGTCACTAACAGGTGGTTATCTCATCAAATCAGCTCTTAATTAACATAAAAAGGGCATCATCCAACCCAATCCAATCCAAGAGATATTTGATATAGCGCCTTTTCCTTGCAGTTACAAAGCGCTACACACACGCTCGACAATGTTTGGGCCATTTAAAAAAAAAAGTTAGACACTTCTCAGAGATCAGTAAAGTATATCACGGGATCAACGGGTACCGCTTAGGCATTGTTGGCTGTATAGAGGGCGCAAGTAGCTATAAGTAGTGCAGTGGGGTTTTACGTACTATCCATTAAGCATGCTGCAGTCTGTCTTGGTGGAATCACCAGCAAAGAAGAACATGGCAAGAAGAAAGAAATAGATGATACACAGCATACAACCTGAAACGAAAAACAAACAATTTATGTTAAATAAGTACAATGATCAGTAGAATAGCATTGGCAACTTTGACACTTTTGTAAAGAAAATTTGGACACTCATCATGAACATTTTCGTCAACGACATCTTTGAGCGAATTGTTGGTGAATCTTCCTGCCGCGCTCAGTACAACAAAAAGTTTTTATCTCTGATTGTTCATGAAAGTAACTTTTTTTTTCCCTGTATGTGTAGGGTAGGTTTTTCATTTAAGGTATCTCTCATTTCTGCCTATCCCAAATGCTCTCATAAATTGCCATTGTAATTTTAAACACTATCTTGATCTTTAAAAAAAAAAATATTCTGTATTTGTATGTTTCAATTTTTTTTTATGAAGAGTGTTTAATACAATTTGAATTAAGTTGAATTGAAACAAACACCAATATAACTTATTGATCAACTCAAATACCAAGCATCATTTATAGATAGAACTTGTGAGCCCTGCATGTACCCTGGGAAAGCACCTACATATTTCAGAGTGAACGGCTTACCTTGAAAATAATCTGACTTTCCATCAACAAAGATGTAGTTAATGATGATGACGCTTATGATGACAGACCAGAGATGGAGTTCGTTGAACACCAGGTTGAATCCTAGGTTCTACGGACAAAATACATTAAAGGCATCGTTTAACAATATTAAATCTGAGATGCATGGCCCTACATGTCATCAGTGTCTGGGATATGGTGGAATATTGAAGCCCTAAAAAATATGCGCTTCAAAATGTTCATGAAGCACCTCAAAAAATTAAAAATCTTTGATTGACCGGTTTTACCATACTCAGTTTTTCCCAATAGACTGTAGTATTATAAAAACCGTTAGGAAAACGACAAATGACATTTCAATTTCCAATGAATCATAAATATCTTGATTATCAGACAGGCGATTGGCTTGTAAAAGTCATGGGATTTCTGACTGACCTAAAGGTTTATAGTTATGATTGCAGCATTAGCTAAATCCAGGATTTTGTTTCAGAATCTGAGGCAATGTAACTGACTCACTTTAAGAGTATCAACAATTTAGGAAAAGGAGAAATATTGCTACTAAATAACACCCATCTACATGTCTATCAGTAATGGATACATGAGCTATTCTTTTTATACTCAATTTTAACCTTCATACATATTCAAACTTTTCTTGATCTCCTAGACGGATAACAATCTGCCATATCTAGGCATTTTCTTGATCTGGTAGACTTACAGCATCCGACAACTTCCATAAACAATGCATATGACTGTTGTGACATCAGAGAATTCCACATCTCCAAATCGATCTCAATTTCTTTCAAAATGCAGTCCTCATCATATCATGAGGTGTGCCCTATCTGGGGGTGTTTCATAAAGCTGTTCGTAAAGTTACGCATGAATTTATGAACGACTTATATATGAAAAGCCAAATGGGATGCTCATTCACTTTTTAACTGAATCGACTAAAGTTAAACTGTGCAGATGTAGATTAACATTCTTATGATAACAAACATTTTTAATAAAAGTATATTTTTTGCCATAATTTAATTGAGGTTATTGGAAATATAGTCACACTTTGTGAAAACATCAGGAAAAACTTTGGGCATCCTATCTGGCACTTCATATTCAAGTCGCTTGTAAAGTCATGCGTAACTTTACGAACAGCTTTATGAAATGCCCCCCAGGTTTGTGTTAACTTTACTAAGAGAACACGCCTTCGCTTACCACGATAGCATCCACTATGACTAAGACAGGAATCTGCAGGAGACACACTTGAACAGCTACTGAACATCCAATCTCCAAACTGGGAAACAAATCATGCCATGAAATAAAAAATGCAATTTCTTTGAGTCACTTATAGGGACATAGTAGGCAGTTTCTATGTGCGGGAGGTCATAATCCGCTGACACTAGACTTGGTAACATATAAAATAACAATGAAATAAGGTAAAACATACAATATATTACAGAGATATTAAATAATATGACATTATATGAAATAATCAGCGACTAGAGACATGGATGTAAATTCATAGATTTACCCAGAAAAAGTAAAAAGAAACTTAACTAAAGAATGATAAATCTAGGAATAGAAAAAGTTGAAGACCCTTTAATAAGAACATGAAAACCAGAGCCCCATTGCATAAAACTTGGCATTGGTGGTAACGTTACCATTAATGGTAACTTACATGGAACCCTTGTTTTGATTGGCTGTTGAGTGATGTTGCCATGGTAGTTTATATTGATGGTAAAGTTACCATCAGCGGTAAGTTTCATGCAAGCACAGGCCAACCTCTTGACTATAAAAAACAGACTGAGTATCCTAAAAAAGTCAGATTTTGGTGAGAAAAATAAGATTTTCACAAAAACTTGACGCTACCACTGGCCCGTCGACCCCGTGCCTGTAACATTTCAGCAATGTTTTACTAGTAAGTATGGTCAAGTAAAATGTTTGCTCTTTCATTAAAATTTAATGAGAAAATTGTAAAGCAAAGTTTTTGTTGGGGCTGCGGGGGTTTCATGTTTCTATGCAATTCTGTGGTTTTGGGGGGTTTTATTTTATTTATTTTTTAATTTTAAAAAATGATTTTATTTTTTTTTTCCATAATTTTGTGTTAAATCGTATTTTAAGAGGTGATATTGTCTTATCGTATTTCACTCTTATTATCATACTAAATACGATTTAATCGTACTGGTTGGCATCTCTGTGCAAGGTGTCTCTGGTAAGCGCACTCAGAACACAATAAAGACCTAAGAAGATTTACCTGAGATTAATGTTGTTTTTCAGAGCAAACTGGATGCCGTTAATGATTTCAGGTAAGTCAGGAACAACAGCTAAGACTGTCACACCAATGAATACCTGAGATAGGGAATATATAAATATATATCTAATTTTCAGAATATGAATATATTGCAATGAATGAAAATGTCTTCGCATTATGGACCAAATGGTTTTCAATGAAAATGTTCATTGGTTTAATTTTGATGACAAAGAAATGTACACATTTACAAAAATTGACGTAATTTTAGAAGAAGAAAAAATTATAACAGAATTCACAAATGATACATTTTGTAAAAATGTAAAACATTGTATCAACAAAATTAATAACAATAGTTTTAAAAATTAATAAATGTACAGTAAATAAAGTTCCAACTGTCAGAAAATGAAAATAGCTGAATCAAAGGTGTTACAAAGGTTGAACAAATGAAAATAAATGGCAATACCTCACAGTATTTGAAAGTTAAACCATTTAGAAAATAGAAACACTTACAGGTTTTATGACAGTAGAACTACTTATAATCGGCTCTAGATTCTGCACAACCACCTCAGCACTCAAAGACATCAGCGCTACCGCAACCAATAAGATGATCATACTCTTTATTCTTCCCCAGTGTACATCAGGTTTACTGTGTGTGTTACCTGAAATAAAGAGAGAAAGAGATTGATATAGTTGGATAGATAGATGGATAGATAGACAGATGGAGGGATGGATGGATGGATGGATGGATGGATGGATGGATGGAGGGATGGATGGATGGATGGATGGATGGATGGATGGATGGAGGGATGGATGGATGGATGGATGGATGGATGGATGGAGGGATGGATGGATGGATGGATGGATGGATGGATGGATGGATGGATGGATGGATAGACAGATGGAGGGATGGAGGGATGGATGGATGGATGGATGGATGGATGGATGGATGGATGGAGGGATGGATGGAGGGATGGATGGATGGATGGATGGATGGATGGATGGATAGACAGATGGAGGGATGGATGGATGGATGGATGGATGGATGGATGGAGGGATGGATGGAGGGATGGATGGATGGATGGATGGATGGAGGGATGGATGGAGGGATGGATGGATGGATGGATGGATGGAGGGATGGATGGATGGATGGATGGATGGATGGAGGGATGGATGGATGGATGGATGGATGGATGGAGGGATGGATGGATGGATGGATGGATGGATGGAGGGATGGATGGATGGAGACATCAGCGCTACAGCTACCAGTAAGATAATGGTGCTTTTGATTTTACCCCAGTGTACATCAGGTTTACTGTGTGAGTTACCTGAAATAAAGAGAGAAAGAAATTGATATAATTGGATAACGATGGATGGATAGATAGATAGATAAGTAGATGGATGGATGGAGATATCAGTGCTACAGCTAAAAGTAAGATGATAGTACTTTTGATTCTTCCCCAGTGTACATTAGGTTTAATGTGTGTGTAAGCTGAAATAAAGAGAGAGAGAGAGGAGAGGGAGAGGAAAGGGAAAGAGAGAGAGAGTGAGTGAGTGAGTTAGGTGGATATAGATTGATATAAATGGATATATACTCCAAATTATCTCAGCTTTCGATAGGCCACCTACACATTTTTCAGTAATGTTTTCAGTTTAAAGAATCTTTTTCCACCAGGTACCAATTTACTCCATCAGTGCGGCAATTTTAACAGTCTAGCGGAAGATAAGTGCCCTGCTTGGGCTTGAACCAACGACTTTCAGACCTGTCAAATGTTGAAACCACTAGACCATGACACAACAATCTGAACACCATGCAATTCTTTTACTTGGCCGATAGAGCTACCTTGTGTAAAAAAAAAAAAAACAACAAAACAACAAGCTCGTCGGTTGCCCAAAACTATTCTTAGAGATAGACATTTACCTGATTTATTATTTTCTCAAATTAATTTGCAAATATATGTTTCATTTGCTACACTACGTTTTGCTGGTAACAAAAAAGACTGAACGCGCAATTTAACTTCCCTGCAAAAAGTAATGTAGCGCTACGCAATGTTTTCCAGGGCAACCGACGAGCTGTGTCAACAAAAACAAAAAATAAAAAAAAACAACAAAATACCTTGTGATGTTCCAGCATGGGAGCTACTTTCTTGAATAATATGTGTATGAGTCTTGAGAGAGAATATGAGGCCGATGACGTAGGCTAGTAGCAGCAAGGTGATACAGACATAGACCAATGGACGCAACTTGTGGTTCAGAAATTCAGAGTCTTCATTCTAGGAGAGAGCAAGAGAAAAAAGCGGAGGTGTTAAATGGGTGCCCGGTAGGAGTTATAGTTTTAGGATAGTAGGATGTGGCCGTCATTGTTGGTCAAACAGTTTTTGAGCGTCAAGTAACGCCTGGCTGGAATGCTCCCCAGGGAGTGGAGATTGTGCACACAGTGTATGTGGGAAAGCACTGAATCCAATGACCGGGGTAACAGTATATTTGTAAATAATAGAGGCATTCGTATTAAGCGCTTTATAAAAGCTAAATATTATATTATACAAGTCAAAGAATCGCAATTCTTTAGAGACATACAGTCGACAAATAAGTTATTCATTTCCCTTACCAAGTTTTGTAATTTATTCAGTTAGGAAAAATTGATTTGACCAGATATATGTTTCTTGAAAATGTGACATATTAAAGCTTACATCTAAAAGTATCAACAAAGGTCAAAATTTTATCAGTGTATCTTTTATTCTTGAGTTACAAAAAAAGAAAAAAGACTGAATTTACAAGGGGTATGAAAGAAGAATTGCATTGAGGTACAAGAGAGAAAAATCAAAAGACTTACAAGTTTGTAGACATAGGTACATCCCGAGCATAGCAGTGCCGTATGATTTGTAGAGTTGAAACATTGCTGTAAAGGATTACAAGGCCAATCTCTAATAAATGATTAGAATGCAATTAGCGTGTTTCTTAAAGGGACCTGGGGGGTGTTTCACAAAGATCCTAAGTCAAACTTAACTCTAAGTTAGACTTTTAAATTATGGAGAGCCATTTGTAGCCTTAAAATAAAATATATTAAAAAGCAAAAATTCAAGTATTTTAGACTTTGATAAATTCCACATGAAGAACATGAAATCTCCTTGATAATAGAAAATATGAATGATTCAAATCAACATTTTATGCCTTTTAAAATAACTTTTACAAAATATTTTCATAGATGCTAACGGCTTTCCATAATTGTTAAGTCCAACTTAGGATCTTTGGGAAACACTCCCCCCCCCCCCCCCCCCCAGGAATTTGAAGTATGTTCATCCAGAATAGACCAGGGACCCGTTTCACAAACCCTTTTTTCAATGACAAATGACAAAGATCAATGACAAATCTGTTGATAACCAATCAGAAGCAAGGATTTCAGCAGCTTATAACAAAAACTGTCATTTGTCACTGATGACAAGTTTTGTGAAACGCCCCCCAGGTAAGTAAATGCGAATGGAATTTATCCAGTCTGCCACCCAGTCTACAGAGAGGCATAGTGGATGTCTGTACAGTGGGCGATGCACATGGTAATACATTGTGTCAATGATACATTATTACTAAATCACAGATACGTTTCTATAGAGTTCAAAAGGCATTAACACCAATGGGGCCTTGCAAGAAAGTTGCAATTGATTGCAAGTTTCAAAATTTGCAACTGATAGTTGCAATCGATTGCCACTCAACTTTCTTGCAACGTCCCACTAGTCTCCTAAATTTCCTAGGATTTTGTTAGGATGAAAGTTTAACAATAAAATCAAGTTAACTAGATCTAGCTTTTATTCTCCCTCTCTCTCTCACTAATGGGGCATTGCAAAAAAATGAGTTGCGATCAATTGCAAATTTGCAATTAAACGCAAGACTTGTGCTTGATTTTGGGGATTTGCAATTGATTGCAACTTTCTTGCAACGCCCCATAAGTCACAGATACGTTTCTACAGAACTCAAAAGGCAATCATCTCTGGTGATTTTCTGTTCGCCTTTTAATAATAGCATAATAATCTTATTAAGGTGTATTCTTACTGAAGCGAGTACCACGAAAAGGTCAGAAAATATCCATAACTTTAATTACTGTATATAACATAATGGAAGAGAGTGAAGACGGGCATATACATATATATATATATATACACTACAAAGTGAATGTGTAATATCAAAAAGAAAGAAAAGACTAAAGCGATACTGAACTGATGAACTTTCTGCCCTAGCATACTGTTTATTAAACAGCGCCATCTCATGGTCAATTTGACAGCAGTGCGTGACCCAAAACCTAATTCCCATTTTGCAGACAGAGGACTCGACGCAAGACCCAACAGCGCAGCTAGGGAAGCAGCGAGTTACGGGACCATACTGCTACAGCTGACCCGAGATGGCGCTAGAGGGGATTTTGGGATAGTGCTCCTAGTTCAGTATGGCTTTAAGATAAACATTCTGACAGTCTCCCTACTCACACTGCACTCAAAGCCTCCTAGCGTGATGGTAAAGATGGTAGGTGTGAACACCCCCACTACCGATATGAAGAGAAGCGTTGCACTGACGGACATGGACCGAACGTTGAAACGTTGCTCTTTGTGCTTCAGCCCTCCAACCATCATGCAAATACCCTAGAAATAGGAGTCAAAACCATAGGATACAGAGCATTACAGAGAATTAGGAAGTCTCCATCAGTAGATATATTGAGATCTATTAGAAAGATTACTTTCAAACCAAGATGACAGACTAATTTGAGTGTTGTTGTAGTGTCCGAGTGGTGAGTCAACACACAGATTACTGAGCTGGGAGACATTGCCAGGCATAGCGCCGGGCATGAATCAAAACTTTAAGAAAAAAAAGAAAACAAATTGTACCTGTGTATAAGACGCACCCTGACTTTCAATTTTTTTTTTGGGGGGGGGTTGCAAGCAGGGTTCCTGTTAGGGCTGACTTGACAATATCTGAGTAGCAGATACCTGGCTACTTATTAATAGGCTGCTTCAAAACAGTCATGGTCATCTTACTTACAAACCCCTGCATTTTGGGAACCATCTTACAAAATGACTTATTCATGATGGCTCTCTCACTCAATTCACTGAATTATTCATGAGAACTTACTGGTATAAAGAGCATGGTAGCAAGCAGGGTTCCGGTGAGGGCTGACTTGACAATCTCTGAGAGGCAGATACCTGGCTATTTATTACAACACTGCTTCAATACAGTCATGATATTCTAATACAAACCACTGCATTTGGGGAACCATCTTACAAAATGAATTATTCATGAGGGCTCTCATGCACTCACATTGATTATTCATGAGAACTTACTGGTATAAAGAGCATGGTTGCAAGGAGGGTCCCGGTGAGGGCTGACTTCACAATCTCAGAGTAGCAGATACCCGACGGTACATCACCCCGCTGCTTGAGGAGAGAGGAGATGTAGAGGATGATCTCTACGATAGATCCAAAGGTTGCGTTCAGGACTGCTCCTACGACGTGGTTACTCTGGGCTGAAATACTGCAGGAATGAATAGTGAAATTACAATTAAAGTTGCTCATGCGTGGGTATATAGAGGGCAGCACACTGAGCCAACTGGTAATACGCTCCTGTGCGTACTAGTGTCCCTCTATGCGTACGTCCGTACGGGAGCGTAGTACCTGTTGGCTCAGTGTTCGCCGAGTTGCCTACTTCACGAACGACTATATACCGACGCATGAACATCTTTAATAGGAAAGTGTAGGGTATTTTAGTCATTTGGTGCCTCATATGTAAGCAAGTATCATGGAATAATCAACATTTCAAACCGTCATGAAAGAGTGAAATATCACTTAAAACATGAAAAGTATTGATTTTTGGAAGAAACGGTAGGCTATCAATGTAAGAGCTACTGAAATCTGTGTAGGATAACATGCATACACGTACCTTGTACACACTCAACAGATCTATTCAAATTTTATGCACACTTTTAAAATGAAGGTTGTTCTTGAAAACCTAAAAGCAGGCCAGAGGTTTGTTTGAGGCGTGTCCTACATAGCAACAAGTAATGTGTGCAGACTGAATCTAAGTATTTTAGTTCATTCATTCATTAACAAGTCAATGGAATATCTCATCAATAGGCCGCAGGAAAGAAATCATCCATAAATTTAAATATGTTAGTACACCAGTCTACGGTAGAATGTTTTTTATGCAATATGAAGTGAGTATTTTTGCCTTGAACAAGCCTAATATTCAAGAGAGATTTATTTATTTATTTATTTATTTATTTTGTTTTATTTACCCAGGGTAACCCCATCAGTGAGTAAAACACTGTTATACTCGGGGGCCCTGCAATAGTACAACAAAAATTACAAACATATAAATGAATACAAAACAACAAATATTACTAAGACATCAGACCTGCACGAGATATTAAAATTTTAAGAAAAAAAAAGAAGAAGAAAACAACAACAACAACAAAAAAAAAACTATAAGGCTCCCACAATGCCTCCGCTTGCCGGAACCAACTGGACAGCAGGGTCCGAGGCACTACCTCCAAACACTACTCTCCCTCGCCACCCCATATTGAATTTTTTTTGTTTTGTTTGTTGATGTGTTTGTCTTCATACCAAACCATCTACTGATTTCTAATTCTCCAATATGAGGTAGCGAAGGACTGCCTGACTGATTTGAGATGTGAGTTGGTCTAATGGCACGTTCACTATAAAGTCAGCTCTCTGTCTTCGCCTACAAACTGACTCAGGCAACCCCGGTTCGAAACTGAGTCACTGCTTTCGGTTGGTGACGTTTGAAGGTCGGTCCCCAGAAGTAAATAATCATATCTGATTGATACACGTCTGTAAAAACCCAATACACACACACACACATAAAGCATGCCCTCATTTTTTACACAACTGTACAGAAATGTCAACTATACCTTGCAATAGCCATCCCAATGTAGTGTGCCAATGGTATAATAGCCAAAAGACCCATTGCAAATCTCTGTAAATAAAAATGTGTACATAATCACGAGTATATTTTTAACATTACATTCTCAGTGCATTTGTAATGATTAGTAGTATTTTTCCTTCATAAAGAATGCATGTCTATTTGAAAAACAGATATATTAAAGGGATGGGTAACTTTGTCTCAGATTCTGAAACAAAATCCTGGATTTAGCTCATGCTGCAATGATACTTATAAACCTTTAGGTCAGTCAGGAACCCCGTGAGTTTTACATACCGATCGCTTGTCTGATTATTAAGATATATATGGTTGGAAATCAATTCAAAGTTTGCGGAAAAAGAGTATGGTAAAACCACTCAAAGATTTTCACTTTTTTGAGGTACTTCTTGATCATTTTGAAGCGCAATATTTTAGCGCTTCAATATAACACCATATCACAGGCACTGATAACACGTAGGACCGTGCATCTCAGATTTAACATAATTTTTAAACGATGCCTTTAAGTGATCTGAATTCACAATAACATTTATCATCTGACCATTTATCATAAAAACATAAACTTTTACAAATGATGAAGAATGGCCATTTCTGCATAGTCAAGAAACATTTCTACATGTATTGCAAATGTTCACTACTGTAATTCATATCATTACATTTTCAAGAAACTAGATCACTCACAAAATTGGCATGAGTTGATCAAAAATATTTCTTCCCCCTTTCTTTCAGCATAACTTGCAGGCTTGAAATTAAAGAGACAAGGACAGACAGACAGAAAGAGATAGAGAGACAGACAGAGACAGACAGAGATAGAGAGACAGAGAGATGGAGCAAACTGGAATACGGTACATAACATGTGAGGTGCAGATGAATAGTGGGGGGAGGGGGAGGTGGTTGAGAGATACTGGGACAATAGTAAATGGTGAATGGCATACCCCTCCAGCTGTAGTAAACCTGTCCTTTGTGTCTGCAAATCCTACAACTATTGCAATGATGACAAATAGAAGCATATCTGGGAAAAGAGACTTAAGGAAGCATAGCATGTATTCAAGTCCAAGAAAAAGGTATCTGTTATTTGATAAAATTGCATACAACACCAGAATATGGATCACATGGTTTGTGGTTCAAGTTCTGATGCGGCAATAATAGGGACTTTTAGAATGAGTGGACGAGAACACGACGAACGCCGACTGATCATGCGTGTCAACGTACTCAACTGCCCATGTTGACTACAATTAGAAATCTTTTAGATTGCACTCGACGATATACATGCATGCAGGAAGTAACACTATGAACATGGCAGACAAAGAAAGAGGACAAAATATACAGTTCCACATTCTACTCTCAACAATAGGCCATTTTCGTAATGTAACCACATTTAATGCATAGGTCTTTGTGAAGTGCCTCAATACAAATTATTTCATTCACCTGATAGGAATAATAGTATTTCAATAGTCAGAATGCAACTGCATATATTAAGTGTTGCTAGGTAGGTATAATGTTTGTCCAACCTGGCAACAAAATGCAGTTAGGATCCTGTCTATTGAAATACTATTGAGGCACTTCACAAAGACCTATGCATTAAATTTGGTTACATTACGAAAATGGCCTATTGCTGTTGTAGAACATCCCTTCACTGCTATTATGCAAAAATGTGTAGAACAGGTGAATATGCATGTGACACCTGTTCTACACATTTGTACATAATAGCAGGGAAGGGATGTTCCTTTGTCTACCTGAGGAACTGTGTATTTTATGCGCACGCGGCATATACTAGTACTGTACTCGATTTAGGAAAATCAAGGTTGACACCCTCTCAATCGCCGACTGAGACGACGTGACGCATGCGCAGTGCCTTAAAATGACGTCACACGTTGCAGTCAAAGCTTCAAACGTGCAAATCTAAAAGTCCCTACTATCCTTTGGCAAAACACTAATCTACATTTGCCTATCTCCACCCAGGTGTGTTAATTAGGTCACTGGTAGGAATGTATTCCTTAAACTGCTCCAACTACCTCTGGGCAGCTGGGCTTTTAGTACAGATGATGATCGATGGTTGTTTTACCTGACTGCTTAAAGAAAGCATGTTAATGCTTTTAAGTAAACAACCAATGAACTGACAGCTATTAAGTCCTCTCCGAGGGACTTGTAAATGAGTATTAATGCCTTACCAAACGGAACTAGCGCATCGACTTGGTTTGGAACCCGGGAGCTCCCGGTTACAAGACCACTGCTCTATTACACTGAGCCCTCTTAAAAGTAGTTTGTTAGCGTACTGAGCATTCCCCTGGGAAAGATATGTGTCCTAAATGTCTTTCCATATGTATTATTTTCAGCTTACCGGTAGTAAAGTTTTAGTGACCTTTTTTCTACAAGGCCAACTCAGGTTTTATATGAAGTTCCCCTATTCTATTCTCTGCAGGAATGCATACGATGCATTATACGCTAATTGATATTCACCTCTTATTTTTTAATACAAATATGAATAAATAATTATGAAAAATATGTTTTCACATGCACGTGTTAAAGTGTTTATACATTTTAGAAATGCAATGAATAAATAAATAAACTGACTGAACTAAACATATTGCTGATCTACATCAATTAAAAAGAATAACATATCTAAAATACCAATTTATAGTACAGTCGTTTGCATTTATTGTTTGTCAACACTTCAACAGTGGCTAGGGATATCTTCTGTATTAAAAGGATACTGACAAAGAAGATGTTCATGCCATCTACTGTGTACTTGTATGAGTAGAAGTTAGCAGCTTGGTATGAACACATAATCACTTCATGTGACTGCTCTCCAGGCTATGGTGGTTGTGAAGAAACAAACAGAAAATCTTGTATTGTCAACAATGAGATCTAGTGTCAGCTTTTAAAAGTACTTAGACCTGAGTATCATAAAACTTAATTCTCCTTCATATCTATTGAAAACACAAATGTTTCATGTCCAACATGCCTTATGTAATGATCCGTCTTTTCCTCATATGGTAAAGTCCTTATCTGACATTTGCATCACCTGAAGACTCTCCGAGAGACGAGGGGGTATTTGTTGAGTGCACTATGAGTTTGCTGTGTGCAGAGTTGTACATCTATTAATAGTATTTCCACTAAGTCTGGTGTCAGTGAATTAGGACCTTCTGCACATGGAAACTTAAAACTCTCTCACTTTAAAGCCCCACTGCACCACTTGTAGCTATACTTGCTCCCTCTATATAGAAAACAATGCCTATAAGAGGTGACCATTGGTCCCCCATGATCCTCTTTTTCTTATGTTAATTAAGAGCTGAGTTGATGAGATAACCACCTGTCAGTGACCAAGCTGGGTGGTCTAATCCCCACTGGCCAAATTAGTGCAGACGGGCCTTAAAGCCCCACTGCACTACTTGTAGCTACTTGCTCCCTCTATATATAAAACAATGCCTAAGTGATGCCAGTTGGTCCCCCATGATCCTCTTTTTCTTATGTTAATTGAGAGCTGATTTGATGAGATAACCACCTGTCAGTGACCATGCTGGGTGGTCTAATCCCTCCTGGCCAAACTAGTACAGATGGGCTTTAAACTTGACCTACCTTGACGGCAGTTGTTTTGCTGACTTTAAGCTTCTCGGGAGGTAGAATCAAGAGTCTTTTGATTGCTATCATGTTGAGCTGGGAAAAGACAAAACACATCACACATTTAAAATCATGATCAAGAGATCCATATAGACCATTTACATTTTCATTTTTAATAATACATTCATTTTGATATATATCAAAACAATGTAAAGAAAAATATTTTGAATAACATATATTTGAATGTAATTATACAAATGCAACACAAAAATGCTTCTTTGTACATGAAAATTAGTGATTAGTGATTATGCAATTTCACTACATGCGGCCAATATTGATGATATTCACCATCATAATAATGATAAAAATAATAATAATAATATCAATAATATATGCATGTGAGAGTCTTGCATTACCTTAGCTACTGGCAAGGAAATAATAAGCATCCATGAGACTAAAAACACCAAAAGATGAAGCAAGAAAACAAAAGGCATCCCTAGTATAAGCCATACATAGGTAGACGGCCTTATCTGAAAGAACAATGGAGAAGAAGAAGTGAATGTAAACTAATATAACATAATAGGTTATTCAAATCGATGGATGTTACAATTTTGTTACAACTGACCTCTATCTGCCCAAGTGTAAATCCTATCTACAAACTGGCTTATTGAGGTTTGTTAATATTAAAAACATAGTACAAGACCCCCCCCCCCCCCATGCCTTGGGGTAAATTAACCCAACCCATAATATATCCAGTACTGACTGTTGTCTGATCTGTGAAAGTTTTACTTTTAGTCGACGATATTTGTGAATTCACAAGCTTTTTATTATACAATTGGCATCTGAACACACCCTCATGACCGTCCCACCCTATCCCCTCCCTTCCCTCCTCACCATATTCCTGAAAAATAAAGCCATCCAATTATATTACCTAGAACTGACTGTTGTCTGATCTGTGACAGGTGTCACTCCTCATCGACCTTCCCACCCCATTCCCCCCTCCCACCGTCCCCCTTCCCCTCCCCTTACCACCATCCCTGGGGAAATTAAGTTCTCCAATGATCTTACCCAGTAGTTACTGTTGTCAACTCTGTGATACTCTGTGTCACTCCCGGTCAATGATGTCACCAGCTTCTCGTTATCCGATGGGTCTCGGACGTTATAAGCTGTGTTTACCACACCATCTTCACCTATACTTGTCGCTCCATCAGCCTCTATAAACTTATATTCAGTTTGCTGCAAGGAGAACAAAACAAAACTATTTATATCGATATCAATTGAGCTCCATATTCTGAAGGTATGGCTTTGCAGAAGAAAATTGCAGAAAACATTGATTTGCTGCGTGTATTTATATAACAACAACAAAATAAACCTTAAATGTGCATGTACAAGTATGTTTTGCTCAACAATATGTTACAGCAGGAGTTTATTTCAATCGAACTATTATATTGAATAAGTATATAAATCTTTCTGGTGTAAATATGTACTTTACAGAAAGACCAAAACATATTGTTACGTTATACATGTCACTGAAATTGATGAATTCTATAGGCAGATCTGGGCTACAATCAAATGGCACTGGGCAAATAAATTCAGTCTCCCACTTCTACAAATTATGGTTATTTAATGACACTTGGAAGTGGGCTCTCATAAGGAATTCAACGCCATTCGGGCGTTTACCCAATAACAGGTGTTGTGTAAAAGGATGGATGGGGCCATTGAGATAAAAGTTAAGCATTGACAGCCTCCTTAGAAAATCCTCACTAAAAATATGCATTTTTCAGCTTCTCCGCTAGTAATATTTAACTAGCTTCAGCTTTGAGTTCCCAAGGGAAGAGAAGCAAAAGTGACTAAGGAAGAATGAGGGCCAAATATACAGGAAAACGGGTGTGACAGGCTCAACTGATGCCCAGCGGTGACTCCGACTTACGACTCGCCACCGTGCACCAACACCGACCCTAGCATGTCCAAGACAACCCAGCATAAGGACCCAGCTATTGCCTTAATACTACCGTACTCGACATCTTCAAGGCAGGGATAAGGGGTATGTTTTCGACCTTAAACCACCAGATTAACGAGAGATTTGACCATATGGGAAGACCTCTCACATCTCCCTTTTTTCACCCCCTCCCTCTCTCTCTCTCTCTCTCTCTTCTTCTAATTTCTGTAGTGTGCAGCTTTGTCTTGTTTTGTTTTGTCATGTTATGAATTGTTTTGTCATGTCATATGTTATGAATTGTTTTGTCATGTCATGTTATGAATTGTTTTGTCATGTCCTGTTATGAATTGTTTTGTCATGTCATAATATGAATTGTTTTGTCATGTCCTGTTATGAATTGTTTTGTCATGTCCTGTCTCATCTTATCATGTCAGTTTCCTGTCCTTTGTGTCCCGTCTTGTCATTCTTTCGTTTATTTTGACAATTTAAAAAGATTTATGAAAATAATATTCATATTATATTTATTCTTGGGAACCTACAAAACAAGCTGCTTTCCAGTAGGTTCCTGTTTCATTTCACAATTTTGAACTTACTTTGTCAACTATGTTCTTTATTGTGCAAACAATTGATATGAAATGGAATAAATTTGAATCAATCAATCAATCAATCAATTACCAGAATTAGCCTTCAGTTTCATTACCAACAACAGAACCTATGTAATGCTTTGCATTTCCGTCCCATTCCCCTATCTGGTCATTATCTTACTCTTCCCTCACCCAAAGACTCTCCAATAGACTAGGGGTGTATTTCTTGGTAGGACAATGCCGTGTGCAGACTTTTTTTTTTTTTTTCAATAAGGGTTTATTCATATGACGTTCTGGCAGCCGAAGCTGAATTGCAGGTCATTTATACAAGGTAAAAACATCATTATATTTAAAATACACTGAGCATTATACATGTACATGTTGACATGAAATAAAATTAATGACATATAAAAGGGTTAAAATACTAGACACATTTATACACATAATAGGCAACATCATTAAACATCATCTTATACAAAAATACATGAAGCTTACTTTTTTTAATAATAATCGTTTAAGATACGAACAAAATAGGGAATAGAGCTATTATTAAAGCGACTGGTTTTACAAATAAATTGAGAATATTTCTGTACATTTCGTAAATTAAATTTAACAATTCTTTGACTTGGTAGCCATAACGAACCCAAATCATGCTTTTCTAATTTAATGGCGAAATCAAAACAAAGTTTATTCCTACGTTCTTCCAACGTTAACAAATTGCACAATTGTAGAGCATGATTATATGTTTCATAATTCAGTACACCAAGTCTGGTGTCAGTGAATTCTGGCCTTCTGCACATGGAAACAAACGACCATCTCCCTTTAAATAGGTGTACACATGTATGTAAGCACCCAGTTATCCATCATGGCAAGAGAGAAATGTGTTTCATCTCACACCCCGTATTCATTACTTTATACATTCAATCTCATTTAAAGGGGGTGTAGCATGACGAGACTATGTGTCTTTCCTGTGGCCTGACTTGGGTATAATAGGACTAAGGACAACGCGACCGCAGTATTCACGTGCGTGCAACATACAATGTACATGCAAAACCGAAGTGTGAGGAGAACTTCTGTCTCTTTCGCGAACGCTAGCGAGCTGACCGTTATAATCAAGTCCATTTGTTTACGTGCAGTTGTCCAAAAGAAGTCTTAGATGGCTTCAACCAGTATTTGCCATGCTACACCCCCTTTAAAACCCAATACTGTAAACAACTACAAAATGACAAATCATACTGAACTCGATACAAAACAATGGAATAGTGAGGAAAGAATTATGTTCCAAACTTCCAGTACATGTACATGTATATATTGTTCTTGATTGAATATCTTATCAAATGCCTTTGTTCTGTTCTTGTGACAGGGGTTGAACATCAATTTCAATTTAGGCTTATTTATAACAATGAGTAAACACATTATACTCAAACGTCTTTTTTCATTCACACAAATTTCCAATGCATGTATATATTGTCCTTGATTGCATTTCTTATCAAATGTGTTTGTTCTGTTCTTTTGACAGGGGTTGAACATCAATTTCAATCTAGGCATATCTATAACACATTATGCTCGGACGTCTTTTGTCATTCAGCAGCTAACTGAGTTTCAGTTTCCTTTCACATGTAGTCCCAAAGCTCAATGATCTCCAAACATATTAACATCCCCTTCAAAATCATATCAAGGACGTTCCTTTTCTTCCTCACTATGTTTTCAAGCATAACAGCTAGGCAGCATAGGGTAAATTTTGCTGTGTGCAAATCAAACACTTTTGTCGATATTGTTCTTACTGTCTACTCACTATCCCCCTATGAATCAACATCACATGTTCAAAGGTCTTAAAACAATGAAAAAATCATAGATGTGGTCTGTAACTTATGGGAAAAATAGCTTTGACTTGCAAACTTCATGCACATCCCTTGTTATCTGGTATTTTTTATATTGACCATTGATTCACACAAAAAGAGGTCATTTTGGCATGTGATTTGAAAACCACAGATGATTTTTATTTTCTTCCTTACTATGTTTTCAAGCAAAACAGCTAGGCAGCCTAGGGTAGACTTTGCTGCGTGCAAATAAAACCTTCTATCAATATCATTATTACTCTGATCACTGTACCCCCAAAGAATCAACATCACATGTTCAAAGGTCTTAAAACAACATTAAAAATCATAGACACATGACATTGGGGTTGTATTTTATTGTATTTTTTCCTCCCTCATTTTTTAGAGGGGATTAAAAGTAACTTGTAATTTTCTTTTTTTCAATGTAGGGATGGCATTTTTCAATTGTCCCAACTCATTTCAAAACGAAGCTTTACCTGCATTTATTGTCATAATGTTCGTAATTTCTTCTTTTTTTTTTTTACTTGTATTTTTATTTTATGTTAGTTTTAATGAGTGAATATATTGAATTGAATCAAATTGAACAGATGTGGTCATTAACTTATGGGGCAAAATAACTCTGACTTGCAAACTCCATACACATCCCTTGATATCTGGTGTTTTTTGTGTTGACCACTTATTAATACAAAAAGAGGTCATTTTGACATGTGATTTGAAAACCACAGATGACTAATACATGGAATAGCTGATTTTGCATTGCCTTTGAAAATACCTAGCACTAGGCTTGTGCAGGTCAAAAAAGAGGACAGATTCAACCTAAAATTCATTCACTAGTTAAAATTTAAAAAATCAGTATTCTTTAATTTAAAGGTATGGACCAGTTTTGGAAATAGCCCCCTTTTCAAAAAATGAAATGGACGCTCTTATTTTCGATCATGTGAAAGAATATGTTTTTACTAATGCGTGATGATACAAATTTTGCTGGGAAACTGCCTAATAATTGATATATTTGGTAAATTATCATATTGATCCGGCCTGGATAAATATCGCGAATGCACTTCAACATTGAACATGAGGGAATATATTTCTACTTTTTTACAAAATTAAGGTTGAAGCATTGCTATCTAAACCTCTGAAGAAAATATTTAAACAATATTGAATGGATATTTTGCACCCAAAACCCTTGAACCGCAATTTTACCACTACTGGTCTATATCTTTGATTTAAGAATATTTACTGATGGATTCCTGATCTATTTTATTTTAGTTTGGGTATTTTGGACCTTGAGAACTAACAATATGAGGATAATAATTGAGGTTACACAAACATTTTTTTATTATTATTATCATCATCATTATTATCATCGTCATCACCATTATTATTTGTTAGGAAAAACCTGAGTAATTGGGGTTACATACCTCCTGTACAAAATATCCAAATGGCCATAAAAAGTAGCGCCCAAGCTGGAAACAGTAGATACCTTTGAAAGGAAAGAGATAACGATATTAATAAGACTACTGTCAATTCTCGCTATCACTACTATGGTATTCAGCCATAGAGGGCAGCAGAGGCAAAATGGCAAAGGCATTTCCAGGTCCCATACAAATACATTTACAATGGGTTGAGAACTAGAAAGTCTGATAGAAATGAAATTTCGGAGCCAATACAATATAAGCAACAGATTATGATGGTGCCTTATGAAATCATAAAGAACAGATTTATAATTTGTGTGTCTATTATAAGTTTGGGTTGGTAATATGTAGACAGACAATGGTGCGCTTAGAAACAACCGTATTAAGCGCGTAATAAATGTTGTGCAGCATAATTATCATTATCATTGGAGGAGTTCATGAACCCTGAACAATATTATAGTAAAATCAGGAATTTGTCAACACTGCGTTACATTCTCTATGAAAGCCAGAACCAACATTGTTCCATCGGCTTCCCCGTTATCTTATTTGCACATATTCTGACCTGTGCAGTGTAGGAGGAAGGCCGCCCTTTACTGTATAACATCATATTGGCGGTCGGGTCAATTATAAAGTAAGTTTATACAATTTGAAAGTAGTGAGGATCAAAAGATTTGAAATTGCTATGTTGTGTGATATTGAATTATATAGAAAGTTATTGAATGGGAAGGGAAGAAAGTGTGATTTTAAAAGGGAAAAGCAAGAAGATGTACTATTAACAAATGGGGAGGGGAACAAGGGGACAAGGAAGGGGAGGTGAAACAGAAAGAATGAAGAAGATAGCCTTTGTTTTGTTTTTGTCTTCAAGAAGAACAAAAGGTTTAAAGATATGGGATTGGAGAATGAGAGAGGAAAAGAGAACGAGAGAGGGAAGGAACAGCTCAGGAAGAACAGAACAGGGCCGTGTCTTACAGAGAGTTGATATCAATCGCAACTCATTTGCAATTGATATCAATCACTTCTATGTTCATCAGAGATAGGAGACTGCAAACTTGCGATTGATTGGAGGACCTGCGATTGATTTGGATCAATCACAACTCTTGTAAGACGGGCCCTGATTTGGATGGACTCATCTTGAGATAGGGAAATGAGGGAAGAGTTACCAGGAAGGAACAAACTGCAAGAAGTGAGAAGCTCATCAGGATTTAAATAAGATATTTACCATGTCTCCATCCCACGACGGTAATAAGCATCAGAACCCCTACTAGGGCGTATACCAGAGCCATGAACCATCCGATGAGCAACGCATAAACCACGTTTGACACACCTAGCGTGGGATCTAAATGGAGAGGAAGCAATTTGATCATATGAGGAAATCATGTGAACATCTATTTTTAGGAAGTTCTGTGATCACCTATTTTTTTTCTTCGTTTTTTAAGATACAATCAAAATAGACAATTTCCTGAAAACAACACATGAACTCCTCAGAAAAGCTCTGCAATTCAAGTTATAGCATCAATATCTTTCTTATTACTATATTATCATACTTGACGTTGTTTGATTGAAAAGCCGGTTTATTCTCGATTAAAATGATGCCGCGATTGTAATATTTGTGGCCACGCGAAATGTCGCAAAATGTATTTTTATTAGCATAATAAATATAAAGTTGAGTTCTGGTGATGCAATTGCATTGTGAAAGAAAAGGTGTGGAATGGATCAGAAAAAGTTGATCATGTAGCATTTAAGTATTGGTGTGTACTACAAGGTTCTGGAGTCATCAAAATCATAATAAATTTGGTCCAGTCTTGGTAAAGTAACAAGCACTGTACACAGACAGATATATATGGGACTACACAAATGTTGTCGGGCCTACCTTGATTTCATTATCTTTCTATGCTCATTACTCAGCCAGTTTACATTTTCTACCAAAATTATTTGGCAAATGACATTTATTTGTAATCTTGAACATTCAGTGTAAGTTTTGTTTGATTCTGTGAGAATTCATTTTCTTTTTTTACCAAAACTCAAGTTTATCTTTTAACACAATCCAATTGAATCCATCCTTCAAATATATGAATAATTCACTGTTGACAGTAACGATGCATTATGCAACATTTTACTTTTGACTTGGCCTCATATTCAGGTGTACTACACATTCCATGATTACATAATCATTACAAAAGGGGCATCATTGTAAAGGGGAATAAACAGGCTTTTCAATAATACTAACATCAAGTTTGATAATAAATACAAGAGAGAAACCAACGCTAAAACTTGAATTGCAATACATTTTTGAAGGGTTTACTTGAAATCTCCATGATCAATAATATGTTTAGATACAACAACATGAAGAAATATATTAAAAGAGGAAGTTCTGTAATCATCTATTTTGATCTCAATAGCTTATTTCCTTGAGAGATGTAGCTTATTTCCCTCTACCTTCCTCTATTGCAAGTCATTTCCTAAACCCACTTGAAATATCTATTGTTGATTTTAACATTTAAAAATAAATGGCTGTTTAGATACTGATCTTATGGGGAAGTCTTGTGAAGTCTTGTGATTTTACCTATAGATATGGATTGCAATAGCTCCTACGTGCAACAGATTCCTACAAACAGTGTACATCATAGCATATTCCCTTTATTGTTTTCTATTTTCAATCTTTTCCAGGGATGCCAACCTTTCAGAGCACAAATCAGTAACCATACCCTAGTAGTTTTGTGTGTTGCGAAAATATATTTTTTCCCTATTTTTTTCTTATTTTTTCCCTATTTTCTGGAAATGCAGACTATTTTTTCCCTATTTCCTTCAAGAAAATAGGAAAAAAACAGGGCTTTATTTTTTTCCTATTTTCAAGTACAAACTATTTTTTCCCTATTTTTTTCACCTATATTTTTTTTCAGACTATTTTTTTCCTATTTCCTATAAAAAAACAGGAAAAAAATAGTCCTATTTTCAAGTACAAACTATTTTTTCCCTATTTTTTTCACCTATATTTTTTTTCAGATTATTTTTTTCTTATTTTCAAGCACAAACAATTTTTCCCCCATTTTTTTTACCTTCAACTTTTGTGGACTATTTTATTCCTATTTTTTTAAAGAAAATAGGAAAAAAATAGTTCTATTTTTTCCTATTCTCGAGTACCAAACTATTTTTTCCTTATTTTTTCACCTTCATCTTTTTCAGACTATTTTTTGCCTATTTTCTCCAAAAAAATATGACAAAAATAGGACTATTTTTTCCCTATTTTTTCATCTTAATCTTTTTCAGACTATTTTTTCCCTATTTTTTCACCTTAATCTTTTTCAGACAATTTTTTCCCTATTTTTTCACCTTTATCTTTTTCAGACTTCTTTTTACCTATTTGCGAGTACTATTTTCTTCCTATTTTTTGCACTTAAATTTGTTATGACATGATACAAATTTGTAAACTATTTTTTGTCTATTTTCTAAACTTGCATATTTTCATTGTTTATGACTGGCATCCTATTCAAAAAGCCCGCTTCTCCTGCCATTATCTCTAGCTGTTGTTCATTTTGCGACTTATTGGTGGTTTTTAGCTGTGGGGTCACATATTGAATAGTGAGCTCAAAGATGACCATAAATAAACAATGTGTAAAAAGAAAATGTACGAAATTTCAATTTTGTTCCTTTATTAATATTTTTGATTTTATTTACAAACTATAGTAGTGACTAGTGCACTCAAAGATAACCATACATAAACCATGTGTAAAAAGAAAATGTACACATAGAAATTTCAACCAAAAAAAATCTCCTTTATTAATAGAAAAAAAAGCATTCGATCGAGATATTCCCGTTTTATGTGTGTGCAAAGTTTCAACGTAGAGGACAGTACGCAAGTACGTAATTTGAAAATTACCCGTTATTTTTTTTCCCCACTGGCGCTGTGCGCATCGGACTTTTGCTGATTTTCGTTCATCAAACGTCTCCAAATCACACCAAAATGTCTTCCAGCAATTATTCTAGCGATGAAATTTCATCAAGAGATAGTGACTCCTCATACTCCGATGCCTCCTTATCCCATTTTAGTGATTCTTCCCAAGAAAATGAGCCCGACAAATGTTCAAAATATTACTAGTCCCACTCGTAGAGAAATGAGTTTGTTGTCGAATGACGGAACATCGACGAGCGGAACTGGCCCCAGAAAACAGCTGAAAAGGTACGTTTATTTCTGAAACTTAATTATATTATGATATATATATTTTTATTGTGTCTGTTGTTGAATATAATGCTACTTCATAGACATAGTAGGCCTATAGAATGTTATTTTACGTATCAATATTCCCATGTAGTGTTGAGGTTGTAACTTAGACTACAAAACTTCCGAGTGAAGTGTACGTAGGCCTAGTGAATCTCCAAGTGCAGTGTAGTGTCTGTTAGTGAATGAGTGAATGTAAACAAACGTGATTACAATAAATCCACGTAGAAATTTCAGATTTTGTACCATTACTACGTCTGTCAATTATATTGCCTTGCATGATATAATGTTTTGATGTGGTTTTAGGCTAAATTGTATCTCAAATTATTTTTCTAGGAATCACAAAACACAACCTGCTAAAGCACCACGCAAGAAGAAGAGCAAGTCTTCCAAGTCCGAGAGTGCATGTGTCTGCGAGGTATGTCCTTACTAAGTAGAAATCTAAATCTATTGTTGATAATTTTTTTGGGTTTATTTATTTCATGTTTGTTAGTTAAGATCTGACATCAAAATATTAGAGTAGTTTACCTCATCATTATGCTAGAACAATAATTTGCAGGTGGCACAATTTCTACCTAGATCTATATTATTTTTCTCTTTCCTTTTTATTTTTTTCTTCAACAAATTGTTCCTTTACTATTTTCTTTTCTGTGTTTCATGTTTTATTTTATGTATGTTCACCCAATATATCTAAGAATAAAATAACTCTAATTAATTGCCTACCTGAGTGGTTTACATTTCATGCACCTTGACAGCTCTTTGATGACTCTGTTGTTTCACCATCCGTTCGTCGTCAGCCTGGCATCTTTTTTGCTATCATACTTTTGTACACACATGTTCTGTGCCTTTGAATTTTTCATTATGAAATACATAAATACTTGTACTAAGTATTAATTGCATGTTCATAAATGTACCAATGCATGATTATTCTAACCCCTAACTCACATTTCATTTATATCTTTACAGATCCATTGAAACTAATCAAGCTACAATGTACATGTAACGTACAACCACCATTCAATGCCTGTGAACAGCATGACCAACATCTGTATCCTTTACATTAGTATTTGTTTCCATTTTATTATGTTATTCTTATGTCTAATCATTGAGATTCATAGGCAAGTACAACACGTATGTGTACACAATGAGTGCCTGCATATTGTGAAGATAAAGGACCATAAGATCATTACTTATGATACATGGTAATGATGGTAGGCCTATACTTTGTAAAACTATTTGAAAATAGTAGCATGTAACTGATGTAAGTCTGTCATTTTCTTGTTTATATATATCTCAATGACATGACATGTCATTGATTTTGTAGTAAGTGTTTCTAGATTATGATGATTGTATTAAGATTTTGACAGTTCAATTGAGATTGAGAAAATTATGTAACATGTCAACTGTACTATAGAGCATGCATGCATTGTTGAAAAATCTGTTTTATGATTTATTTTATTTTGTTATCTTTGTAAATAACGAGAAAAAAAAATTATTTGTCATGATTTTCTTGAGGTTTGAAAATGTGATTACATTATTAAGAGCACTTTGCAATTAAATTGTAATAAAGAGACAGAAAACAACACTCTCATGTCCAGAATACTGCTTTATTTGGTTACTAGTGAGGGAGAGAGCTTGTGATCGCCTGGCATATCCACATCGGCTCAGTAATAGTCCTGAAACTCACCTGAATACTTTATTTGAACAAAAATAGAAAGCTACATTCTAGGTGGATGATATTTTTTTAAGGCGGAGGCATATAGGAGACGCAGTCGCATTTGTCTTGTTTAGAGTATAATCATAGCAAACCATGAACAACTCTATTACTACAACATGTACACTACAGTACTTAACCAAAGATTGTAAATATCAGTTAAGTTCTTTTATTTATTTGCTTATATGAACACACATTACTATTACTAAACTCATGTCATTGTGTTTACCTCTCGAAAATAAAGTACATGTGTTTTATTTGACACATTCCCTTTTATTATTTTTGTTTGTTACAGTCCACTGCCATTATAACGAGGTGCTCGCGACCAAGCCAATTTCCTTGTTAAAATGAAATCATGTTATACTCAAGTTACTGAACACATTGGTTTGTTTAAAATTGGGACTGATGAGAATTGCCTGATAATAAAATCTTGGTGTATCCATGTTTGTTATAATAGGAGTGGACTGTATAACATTTTCCATATACCCATCGACTATTTTAAATGTTCTACTGAATGGATTGGACTGAAAGGATGAAGTGAATTTGGCAAACTGAGTAGGTGCATCGATGGAGAGAAAAGAGCTGTAGGAGTAGGGTGACTATTCTACAGTGGAAACTTTTGACAATGAGGTCATGTGCAACCAAGAAATCTTAACCCCCAAAAGCTGTTAAATTACCTTGTCCTTTCAGGCATAACTGATCTCTTTATATCAAGTTTGCACTGTATGATTTAATTGAATGTACAGAGTCGTTGACTGATGTGTGAGATGGTAGTGCTTGAGAAATCCATGAAAGTAAAGGATGAGTGACCCCCCCCCCCTATTCCTGACTATTTTTTTCTGATTTCCTCACTTATTTACTATTTTTTTCATATTTCCTTACTATTTTTTTCCTATTTCCTTAATATTTTTTTCCTATTTTCTTACTATTTTTTTCCTATTTTCTTACTAATTGTTTTCCTATTTCCTTACTATTTTTTTCCTATTTTCTTACTATTTTTTTCCTATTTTCTTACTAATTGTTTTCCTATTTCCTTACTATTTTTTTCCTATTTTCTAC